>JAIPRN010005606.1:0-10116 GCA_025469175.1 Geopemphigus sp. TES_GeoC_2020 | reverse complement strand
GTCCTTTAAACGAGCAATTCTTGTATATATATATATATATATATATATATCTGAATCTCAGAAACAGCTCCGACGATTTTCATGAAATTTAGTATGCGGGGGGTTTCGAGGGAGATTAATCGATCTAGCTAGGTTTCATTTTTAGAAAACGTCGTTTATCCGTGTTTTCAGGCAATGAAAAACTGGTTTTATTTTAATTCCAATACTGGGTACAAACTTTATATTTACATTATTATATGGATATAATTTTTTTATTATTATGTCGGTAAGATCGAAAAATATTATTCGTATTTCATCAATATGTAATTCGTATCTAAATATAATTTCACAAAACAGGATTACCCCCAAAAAAAAATACCGAGCAAAGTTGCTAAAGTAAGACACTTGCAAAACTTGACTAACATTATACGAGCAAAAAGGTCTTATGATTTAGATGTTTCACGAGAGCGTGCGTTGAAAATGACGAACAACAAGAGCGACATTGTTCCGGCGGCCATCAGTACGCGTAAATGGCCATCCCGGAGAAGTTTTTCACCCGACCGACCGGTGGACCGTGACCGATGTTGCCCGGACGGCCAGAACCCAAAGCCGCAAGTCGTACGTACTCGCCATTGGTCGCTCAATGGACACTCGAGGTAAGAGTTAAAGCCCCGAAATTTATATAAGTAACGCCAGTATTGAAAACAAAATTCTTCGTTTATGATTTATGTAAGTTACACTTTATTCGACAATTGTACACGATTCGTCGTTTTTCTCCCCGAACAAGGAACAAAATCGTATGCCGTCGAATTGCACAAAAAAAAACATCAAAGAAAAAAATGTACAAACGAATAAACGTAAAAACATTAAAAAAACAAAAATCTCGTTAAATGTTCAAACGTTTTTAAAAAATGATTACCCAATTATAAACCACTGTATTTTCTCATCAATAATACAACTACGACGTATATACAAATATATATACATGTGTGTGTGCGTGTTACCCGTTAACATACTATTGTTTATTTGCGTATATTATTTATGTGCCACTCGTGATCAGTGTCGCGTCCGAACGCAAAAATCGCCAATCAAAAACATTTCGTCGATAACGGTTTTTCTTATTCCCGCGGGACACGCTCCCCCCCCTTGGTAATCAATCACCGGCGAATTGAGAAGACGACAGAGTTTAAGTTTTTTAAATGGAGACCCGGCGGCTTGGTGTCACGCACCATAAGGACCTGTTGAATTTCCGGTTTGGATCACGAGGAAAGTACTCTGGTCGACCGAATGGATATCGATGAAAGGGGTGAACTAACGCGTGCCACACACGTTCGGTTAAAACTGGGCCGATCGACTGCGCAGTTTCATCGATTGCTACGTTCAATTTGTTTCCGATTAACTGTGCGGTTCTAAAAACTACGACGTTTTAACCTACACACGTACGAATTATCCGCATAGATTAAATTGGACAGCCGAATCGCACGATTTTAACTATTATACGTCTTCAAGTTGTCGAACGATAATGGGTGAATATGTTCGCGGCACCGAAATAACCACGAATCGTACTTTACTGGATTCCTCTTGAGCCTACCGACGTGTCTTTTCTATTTTTTTCATTTTTCCTACGGTGTCCCGCGGCGTAGAACATTCGGTTTCCAACGAAACTGACCCGAGAGTTAACGCAGACCGTCTTTCGTAAACTTTTCCGAAATCGACCGAACCGTTGGCTAGTACACACGCGCACAGTTTACACCGTTCAGACTCAGCTCTTTTCGCTACGCGCGTAGGTCTATTCGTTCGGGATATTTTCCGTATATTTACGTTAATTTTGGAGCTTTTTTTTGTCCTTTATTTTTAGACGTACGAAAAATTTGAACATAAACGCAACTTGAACCGAGACGTACGAACCATTTGCAAATACTAATAAACGCACGAGGAGATTAGTATGAATTTCCGAAAAATTGTTATGTACAATAAACGCGACGAAATTGTTCGTTGCGAAGACGTCCCTTGTTTTTCTATTTGTTCCTTCATCCGGCGCCGCGGCCGGTTAGGAACGACGATTTATTCGTCAATTTTCAAGATACGCGATGATATTTAAGCGTGTTGCGCACCCCACACACAACGTTACCGACTAAAACCACCCGTTATTAACCGTCATCCTGCGCACCACGAACGATTTTTACCCGTTGGAATATTTTTTCGGGAAATGTTGTCCGACCGAGCCCGCGTAAACGACTCAAACGTCCGCAAAGTTAGGGACGTACCGTTGACGCGACACGGGGACGCGAAAACGTAAAAAGGATTCGTACACGCGACATGGAAGTGCCGACCCACTAGCAAGTACGGACCATTCGGATGTCCTCCATGTCACGCGTATCCAAATTGTCGGATAACTTTGGCCGCCGACTAGTATTCGTCCGTACGAAAACGTTCTCCGTCGGAGACGGCCGAACGACACTCGGACGAGGTCGCGTCGGTGATGTACCGCGGACACCGTTTCGCCATTGTCATCGTGTCCGCGTACGTACCCCCCACCAACCCATAACAGTGTTTGACTATCGGACCGATATTGTTCGTCCCTCGGCGCGATAAACGAGTCGGCCCCGCCGACTAGTCCCCGTTTTACATTACTGGCCACCGGCGATTATCGTTATTCACGCACTAGACCCCACCACGAGGCAATTCGATTATCTACAACCGCCGTCCGTCAATTGAAGACCGCGAATTCGCTCGGACGAATATATATTTAGTTTTTCGTTTGGCGCGACCGGGACGACTAGTCGTCGTCGGACGATAATAGTCCGCCATTCGTCCGTGCCGGAATCCGTCCCCGCGTTCGACGTTGATCGAAATCAACCGTACGGCTACCCAACTACTACTGCGCCACCATCGGGAGAACGTAATTTTTCGCGAAAACGTGCTTGCCAACGACGGTGTCTTCGCTAGCTACTCGGTTCTAGTAGGGGCGTTACGACAACGCACGTTCGCGTCCGAAAAAGTCGTCCAACGTTCGTTTTCCAAACACGGCGGTCCTTGTATCCCAGTGTGACGGCTCCGTCGTTAGTTACACGACAGCTCGGAAGCTTTACGACCGGCCGCGTTATTCGGCTATCGTGCACGCGCGAATCTCCAACGCCTGGCCCGGCCGGCCTTTGGGCTCGCGCGTATTTTTAGCCGCGCGCCGGTGCAGGGAAAACCGAACGGCCGGTCGTGCAACACGAACGTTGGACCGACCGTCACTTTTCCCCGAGGTCTTTGAACCCAAATTGTGCGATAGCCGTCCATTCGCGGTACGTGCTCCGAAAAATAAACCTCGGCGGAAATCCTCGTAGAATAATTGCAAAATTACTTGGGCTTTGGCATTTCCGTCGAGTCGTCGTTCGGTTACTGATGTGTTCACAAACGTGTTCACCGCGACTGTAAGCACGCGCGCGTGTAAGCGATAGTCAAAATCCTTGGGAACTCGTCATTGACATTCGTCGGCCTATAGCAAATTGACCGAGTCCGTTCCGTCTATAGATTTTAGACGGAATGAACTGGTCTGTGTGTGTGTGTGTGTGTGTGTGTGTGGCAGGTCTCATCCGATGGTCCATCGTTGCGGTGGTAGCTCATCGTTGAGAAATATTCGGAGTTCTCGGGTAACGCCGACGTGTGGTTCCGGTTTGGACCGAACGTAACCGGTAAGGTTAACAGGACGTCTCCACAACCGGAATTTCGACGCCGACGATCGGCCTGTCGTCGAAGTCACTCGACGACCTATCCGAAAATAACTCGGAAATACCTTCCTTCGCTCTTTACACTACGCTACGTGTGACACGGTCGGAACGAGATTAGTTCAATGACCCTGCCGAATTCGACATGTTAGTGACGGAAGCGACGGGTCGCGACCGAAACCATAATCGAATTTTCAACCGCGAACGGCGTTTGTTGTTTATATAAAATATTTGAAACGATCGATTAATGACGACAAAACACCAGCTTGCGCGCACACCGTCGTTAGTCGTTTGCCAACTACGCGTGCCTTACGAACGGTCGGTAACGACCAATACCGCGTGTAACCGAATTCGGGTAACCCGATTGACGGCGTACACGTCGATCGCGGTTATCCGTAAAATGAAAACCGTTCGAACAACGGTGAACCCTTCGTACAGGCCTCTCACCGGCCGGGTACGCGATAATTACACGAAATCGGTCTACCGGTGGGCAGAATGCGCAGGACGATATCGGGTCACGGTCGATTAGATGCCGCCATACGACCGTGATCAACAAAAACCATATTTTTGTTTGACAACCCTTTGAACAATACCCGACGGTGACGAGCCCACGGACGCGCGGTGCCGACTTCGATCCTGTTTGCTGGTTACGCGGGACCGTCGCCGCAGGCACGTTCCGGCGGTCATTGGTACGCGTAAATGGCCGTCCTGAAAAAATGACAGGTGGACAATGACCGCTATATTCCGTACGGCCGGAACCCAGAGATATCCTCTACTTACGCAACACGAGCCATGCAATAGATACTCCAGGTAAGAATTCAACACAGAAAATTAAATAAATAACGAGACGATTGAAAACAATATTGTTCGTTTATTAATATCCACGTTAGGGTTTATTTTACAATTGTATTTACACATATTTATTTACTATTAACGCGACAATTGTACACGGTTAATGTTTTTTTTCTCCACAAACGACTAAGAAAATCGTGTAACCAACGAATTCCGTAGAATAAAATAACAAAACATCCGCAATACACGAAAAATGGAACATAAGTTTGAATCTTAAGAGGGTACTAAAAACAACTAAAATATATATGACAAAAAAAAACGTCAAAAAAAATTTATAAACGTAAATATTTAAAAAAAAACAAAAGTTTCGTTAAGGAATTAAGCGTATAAAAAAAAATGTTTACCCAATTATGAACCACCTATATTATCCGATCAATAAAACAGGTACGACGTATATACAAATATATATATATGTATGTGTACATGCAATCGACAAAGAATTCGATCACGTGTACGAGACATCAGTGAAGTGATCGGATAAATAAAGGCTAGTGGCTGTCTGTTGAGTAACAAAGAGCATTTTATATTTGGTACTGGTGAACATATTGAGCAACACTTTTTCAAAGGTGCTGAATAAAATGCTCGGTGATACATCACTGTCACTTGGTCCGGTCTCCTCGTCCTCACCGCTGATGTTGTCGTCCTCAGCCCGTATAGTAAAACCACAGACGTAATAGGACAACGTATTGGTCAGGCCGCGAAGACTCTGAACCAAACTATTATTCGCGTAATAATTCTAAAACAAGACACGAACGAGCGGCGGAACGTTAAACAACCGTTAGACGTTAACGTCGTCGTTCGTAAACACTTACGTTATACTTGAGTGAAACAACGACCAATAACGCTTCCAGTCTGGTACATTTGCCCAGCATGTCCGACACGCAGCTACAGAATTGGACGTTTATCAATTCCAACGTCCTGAGATTCGGGTGGTTCTTAATCGCCGCGAAAATTTTGTGGGATTTCCGTTTCCTATTCCGTTTGCACGACGCTTTCAAATTTTCCAACCTCAAGCTTTTCAAATTCACAAGCGCTCTTAATGAATTGCTAAAGGTATCGGGCAAATTCTTGACGTCGCCAATACGGAGTACTACTAAAGACGCAGGGAGACTGTTCAAGTGTACGTTGATGTCCCGCGGGAAAGCCTCGATAGACGTTAATTCCTGAACGGAACATAAAATGGGACGAAACAACGTTACCGTTTATTTGGTTACGTACGCGCATTTAAAGAAATCGCCAACGAAACTTACCAACACTTTCAAATTAGTGGACGCCGTAAATACGGGCAAAGTCACCATATCAATTTTCTGCAGTCCTTTTATTTTCAGCTCCCTAAGATCGGTCATTTTCAAACTATTTAAGTTTAACGTCATAACGTTTTTCCTTCGCACTCGGAAATCGTGATAGACATCTCTGAAAATGGCGTCGTTTATCAATATTACGAAACAAAGCGATTTCTTTAAATGATTTACGTTATCGTAGTAGCGTCAAACACGTTGAGCCGAGGTAAGGAAAGAACAATCCGATTTAACACGGTGGGCGGGCATTTATACAAGTTAATAACTTTCAATCGTTCCGCTCTCGTTATTCCTTGGACAAATTGTCGCCAAAACGCCTCTAACTTTTTGATATTCTCGGGGATCAACATAGACTCAGTATCCAATACAACAGTGTCCATTGAATTTAGAGTGTTCACACATTCTTCCCAATTGTATACCGAACAACCTTTTAAATCCACTCTTTCCCACTAGAAAGACAATGACAAGTATTTAAGAAAAAAGCAGATAAAATCCCCTTCGATCCAGCTAAAACATCTATCTAAATTATCAATTGTTAAGTACTAAAAAATAGTGGACAATAGTGAATTTATTAGCTCATACGTAATACATAGATGTTGAAAAGACACTTACCACGGATTTTTGCATTACTGCCGCATACCAACCGTTGCAAACTCGAGAAACCGATAGGCGATCACATACATTCAAGTATTTCAAAACGAAACTTATCGCCGCCGGCGTTGTATAATTATCGTTAAATCGCTGAATCCAATCGCGAATGCCAGTGACGTTTCTACAAATGTGTCGAATCAAAAAGTTTTGAATTAATATGTAATTAATAATATGTATACCTACAACTAAACGTATAAAGATGACCTAAGGTTTTTTTCTAATCATTATACGCGCACTGTCCCCGCGTACAAAAAAGGATTTTGAAATGAATATAAAATACAATAAATTGAGCACATAAGGATACAGTAAGAATAACGTGACTTACGTAGAATATATTACAATATACATTATAATAAACATTTCCGTCTGACGTCTACAAATGTTTATATTTTTAACGGATTCATTGGGAAGGAATAAAGGATAACGATAAAAGTGTAACTGTTTAAAAATTAAAATGTTATTTTCGGTTAATACTTTACCTTGCTCTTAAATTGTTTTGGGGTAGATTTTTGCTAACAATGACTGTTGATGAGCAGGTTGGAACCAATTGTTGATTGTTAATATGAAAATCAACTGATTTCGACGTTTTTGTTGCAATCGGATCTATTAATAATAATGTTAAAAACTCGATTGATAAGTACAACCGTTTTTTACTTTCAATTTAATACAGAAAAGAACGTATAACCCGAAATTTTTATTTCTTTCCAATAGACATGGGTAATCACAAAAATTGAACTTTCAAAAATCCTTATCTATTGTGTATATGTATATATTTATACAAATTATTTAATAAATTCGTCGTTTAATTTCGTAATAATTTATCCGTGATATTTATCGTAAAATCATTAACGTTAAAAAAACCAATTAATTGTTTAAATCACATCATATATCCGAACATGATAGTCGTGTTAAGAAAATAGTCTTAATTAAATTAGAATTTCGAACGACGATAATAATTATAAAAACTATTTGTGTTCGTGTTAAAATTAATCGAAAAAAAATTATTCAAGTTTGAGTATTATTTATCTAAGCCTATTGAACATCATTAATAAGAATAAAAAATTAAATCGGCGTTATTCATAAACAATAAGTATCCAAACAATATGTTTACCTGGGAAATGGTTTTCCTGCCTTAATGGATTATTCTTGTTTTCTGTTTGAACCGAATGGTATCCAACAACAAGCTCGTCCTGAGAATCCTTCTAATAACCGATTACACATTACGATATATTAGATGTCACATTATCAAAATGTACACAAGAAAAACGCGAATGGGTTTTATATATAAAAAGTATCGTTATAAGTTTAAATTTATTTATATTTCCAACGGATAAACAATAGCGGGTTAGACCTAAAGAATATATGTTCACCTACCGAGGGTTCAAGTAATATTCTTGATTTGTTCTTGATTATCTCTTTCGATTCATCATTAAGTCCAATTTCATTTCGGTTAAACGTAAAATAATCTACGATTAAAGGAATGTTTTTATTTTGGGGCAATTCCAAATATTTCTGAATGTCATTTAATGATCTGAATTTTGTTTTATTAGGAAAGTGACAGTAATATATATCGCAATAGTTTTTTCTGGCAGCGGTAGGTTTTCTATAATTTACTTCTCGCGTCCAACCTGATAAATAATTTATTTTACAATACGCGTGCACGAACATAAATTAACTAGTCAATTACCGTGTTCAAAAGGAATCAAAAAAATCGGATTAGTCAAATCAACGCCAGACCGTTTAGTATATTTCCGAGTAGTAGTACTTGGTTCCATAACCACACAATTACCTGGTACCGGAGTGTTTTGTTTAATTGCCGCTACACATATAAAAATAGTCAAAATGTATACGTAGAAAAGTGTGTTATAAATACGTTTATAAGTTTTTGGGTATTAATTATTAGTTTTACAAAATAATTTGTGTAACTAATACGAAACACGAATGTTATTACATTATCGGTTTCATTTGTGAAAAATGTACGTTTTCGGATAATTTCCCAAATACATAAGGGAGACAATCGTTGTTCGACAAACAATTTATAAACTTTAGGAATTTTCCTAAAAATTTAGGAACTGGGTATCTATACACTTAAAACCGTTTAAATTGACGATTTCTTTTTTTTAATAACTGCAAAGGCCTTGTTCAAAGCTGAAACTCTCTATAGAAAGCACCACTGGCCAGAGAGTTTATCGGTGACAATTGTCCACTACCATTTTCATAAACCAGAACATTGAAAACAATTAGAATTATAAAAAAACGATAAAAGATAATTGTTTTAAAGTAATTTTTTTTTTGTTCAAATGAAGTTTTGTGAGTATATACATTAAACTTCAACTGTTACCTTTAATATAATAAAATATATTATACGTTACATGTTATAAATTATACAATACAATATGTTTACGTTATATACACTCCATTCGTATTCGAATTATTCACACTAGAATTTTTTTAACGATAGCGTAACAAATAAAACTTAATACTTACTATTTAGATTATTTGTAACCGTATTTGAAGCAAATTTATAATCCATTTTCCTAGGTTCGTTAACATTTGTATTTGGTTCCATAATTTATATCTAACGATAAAAAAGAATTATTTTTTATGCATCTACTACAATAAAAGGCACAACTTATACACCTAATCAAGTATCACAATTATAGTAAAACATAATACAAACAATTACGTACAAAACATTCGGTTCAGCATACAATCTTAATGAATGTACACGATTAATCTCCCTGTGCACATTATTAATGAGTCGACCATTAACAAATTATTAAACAAAAAACGACGAAACAAGTTTGATAAATATTATTTTTACGGGTATCAATTTTTATAAATAATTTATGAAGTAACGTAGGCAACATGAGAAGTGCTTGATATAGCTTTTTACATTCGAATACAACTAATGACAAATTAAATTTAATAATACGAACGGTACACAATAAAAAATATATCGATTATTGTAATACAAGAACACGTTACGAGTTATCTTCATTTAGTAGTATTAAATGCGATAAAATTGTTCGTTATACAATGATTAAAGCTATTATAAAACAATTTATATTAAGATATATAATTGATTACCACCAATATACCAAATTGTATTAGAAATAAAAATTAAGTAACATAATAAACGTATATTGTACATATTTTTATATTAATGATCTCAATAATCGATGAAACTCTGTGTGTACTCAATTAGTTATACAACAAACTCTGTAATAGCCAACCAAGCAAAAGTGCCACAAGTAAAACACTAATCTAATTAATTTGGATAAAAGAAACGTACATACGTTAATTTTATTCGAAATAATTAAAGTGTATATTGAATGCGGACAGGAAGCGCTAATCGTATTTGATTTTTTACGCTAACGTTCATTATCAGGCATGATATTTGGAAATGACACACAAAATATTACGTTCAAATTACTTTAGTCGATACTTATGTGATAATGTTACGTTAGTTTCTTCTTGTTACGAATGAAATATATATTAACGTTAGGCGTTAATACATATTACATTCATGTGGATAGTAAATTTAATAAAATAGAATAGCGTTGATAACCGATAACGAACGATACGCAATAACGATTGATCCGATTCATTTCACTACG
>JAIPRN010005605.1:0-10118 GCA_025469175.1 Geopemphigus sp. TES_GeoC_2020 | reverse complement strand
ACGATTACCCTAGAAGATTATGTGTCAATAACGAGATCAAACAGAGAAGTTTAAAATATGGAAAAGTTCGTTGCCTATCTAAAGCACATTGGAATCCGAACAGAACAATATCACGGAATTACGAATTTAAATAATCGGTTAAAAATCGAGCAACGTAATTTATTAATGTATATACCTCAGCCGTGTTGACTTTATAATTGGTCATTGTGCCGACGCTAGTTTTAGTGACCTCCATCGTTGACGTTCCAACGTCAATCGTCGTTGGCTTTTTGGACGCGATTTTTGTTACTATCGACGGACATTCGTCCTTTCGTTCTTTCGCTTTCTTATCGGATGTTGTAATTGTGAGCTTCTATTTTTTTTTTTTATACAAAACCATCGATTAGATCGTGTTTAGCATTTTACACAATCAACGGTAAATTTAAAAATTGTCGTCCGTCCCCGAGTCATAAAATTCTCCCATAATACACCAAAATATTTCCTAGATACTATTTCGTTTCGCATTCATACATCTTCTAATTGATAAGTAATTTACGTTTTTATTTAACTTATTAGGTTTTACTTATATAACCCACGACGTGTGAACTTCGCGTATAGCATTTGTATAAATACATTTTTTCGAAATTAAATCGAATTATCGCGGATATAGGTAAAGTTAAATACCGATTATATTATATTATTAAAATTATATCGCCAACGTTTGAGCGTGAACGCTAATTAAGAGATCGTACGAAATGTTTGTACAAGGACCTGGTCCGAGTACGATAACGAATGGAGAATCGACCTTCGGCTCACATTTCTGTGTTAGAACGGGCGCGTACGTAGACCGATATTCTCGTCCCGTTTAACGAATCGTGCGTGGATAGTATGGATGCGGCGTATCCATATATACGCGGTAGCATTCGGACCGCCGTCAGACGTTACGCTTTTGTACAACTAAAAACTTAAAACAACTACGAACGCCTAAACCGTCCACGGAGTCCCTCGGACTTTGATTACCGTATCCCGAACCGAACGAACCATTCGATAGAATCTGTTTGCCAATATTAAATACCGAACAGTAGAACACGTGTCATACATATGGAACGGACCGCTACGAACTACGATAATCGTCGATCGTTTTACTTCAAATGGGCGTCGGCGTTACAACAGCTCGCCGAAATGATTGCTACCGCTATCGTAAAACGTGCCTCGGCGAAAAATTACTACCGGAAATCCGTAAAAATCGACCGGAAATACACGGCAACGTCGGCATGCGCGGATAACGCGCGATAGCGTATCGGAAACGCCCGCCCCGGGGACGTCGCGCTTTCGCGAAAATACGAACGGGAACGCCTACACCGTCCCACCGAGTCCCTCGGACATTCATAACCAATCCTACACTAAAGGAACCGCTCGATGGTATCCGCTTTAATCCAATTTAAATACCGAATAGTGTGAATAACGTCGATAGGCTATTTAGCATTAAGTGACCCATTTCCGTGTACGACGTTCGCTTGACGCGCGTAATTCCATCGGCGGCGTACAAACGAAATGACGTACCGGCGTTTTCCCGGATTGGTCGGATATGTCCCGGGCCGAATCTTCGTCCGGAGCACCGCGACCGCAGGAACGTACGCAAAACTTGCGTACACGCTGCCACGCTCTTCGTTTACACCTCATCAGTGCCGCGAACGATCGTCTCGCTGATTCCATAATGTTCAGTGAACGATGCTATTTTCGCGGTTAGACGTCGGAAAATCGACTGTTTATTATTTACTTAAGGGTTACCTCGATAACTTTTTCGTTACGTTTCCATCGCGATATTACGCTTATATCGATCATTTAATCCGTTACTGGCTATCGTAAAATAACGTGGTGCACGAAACGCACGCGAATTCAATTTCGAGAACGAAACGTGCCACTGAACTGTATAATTACCGTGTACAGTCGTTGCGATTGTATTTTATGAATTACAGGCGACACGTAGCTTTGTTTACTATATCAAGCGTAGGAGAAAAACGCGTTTAGCGACACATAAATTTGTTTCGAATATATTTATTTGGAAATAATTTTACAAATATTAGGGGAACTATTAGAAATCAAAAAAAAAAAATACTCTTAAGAAACGCGATAATATTTTTCCCGCATCTTCCAATCTACGGTTGCATTGGCTCGTATTGAACCGCACGGTAAAATTCCCGTAGCCTAACGCGCGACCCGAATATCGATCACCGTGGGGGTTGGATCGCCGCAGCCAACGTACGGACGGGCACTTTACCGTGTGTGTAATTTCTTACGTAGGTTAGGTCGTTTCATGAATGAACGCTGCCGGAGTTTGTGCTACAAACTTATTTTATGTCGAAAAATTATCGCGCGCGAAGTTCTAATCCGAGTTAAACATATTAATTTCGACACACGCCTAACTCATAAGACAAGACTCGCGGTCTTTTACGTGACACGACAAATCAGGAGGTAATGAAATAATAATAAATCTGTATCCCCGGTGAATATACGATTAAGTTCAAAATGTCGTACTTTTCAGGGCGCAACTTTTTAAGTTTGGAATACTCGTCTTAAATCAGGATTTTGGATTTAACTCTTGAAACTTCGTCAAAAACATTTCGACGTCGGTAACTTCCTACTTCTGCGAAGCCTTTTAAATAAATCTTGTCAGTAACGATATAATAGAGTTGATCAACGATAGTCTACCACCGACTTACCCAATTATTCGCATAGTGAACTATCGAATCGAAATATTTTGATATCGTCTTCATTATCGTTATGTTTAATTTAGATTTCGGGATAAAAAATAAACGAAACATAATTATATATGGGTAAGTACGACTTTATTTAACATGTGTTTTCTATTTATATATAAATTAATCAAAATAGAAAATGAACAAACTAAGATAAATGTATATTAAAAGAAAAATCGAAAATACATAAATCAGTACAAAATACATACAGACATGTAAGAAACCAGCAAAATGCACAAGGGTAAATAAAAAAAAAATATATTAGAGAATTTCATTTTCCAGATCAGGATCTCTACAAGGATAATTTTTTGTTTTTAAATTTTTATAAATATTATCGAATATTTTGTCAATTAACGCAACAATGGTAGTATAATTTTTTTTTCTCTTACATTATTTCTAGTTGATCGTTTGAAATATTTGTTCAACAAAAATGACCTTGGTCACCCTTTGTATATGAAATAATTGCTTTGAAATTAATCCATTCATTTGGTTTAAGTTTGAAAGAGACCCGTCCCCCTGCCATCTTATACTGCAACCATTGAACCGGTTGCTATAGAAAACAATACTCATTATTATCAACTTTATTTAAAGAGTTGTTCTCCAGTTGAATAATTGGTCAGAATTTGGTCATTTTGACTTAACTATTTAAAGTTTTCAAATCTAAAGACAGATAAAAGTACTTATTGCAATATATCAATTTCAATGCCACGCCTGACTTGGCTACTTATGCAGTAAAAAAAAACCATTTCCCGCTTCCTACCGGCTAGTTAAATCATTTTGTACAAAATTCGACTTAACTACTAATTCACTGGAGTGACAAAAATAATGATTTTATTTGATTCTTATAAAATTGATTCTTAAAATTAGAAGTACAAAATATACTTAATATTATTACTAACAATTCTGAAGTTAATAACTTTAAATTAAAATCATAAAAAATATAAGGTCGACGAGCAAAATGAAAATAACAAAAATTATGTGTCATCGTCATGGTCAGCCATACATCCACCAGGCATTTGAAGACTACCAACCCATTTAACCATTATAATTTGACTGACTTTCAGAACTGTACATGTTATTTGTGTTGCACACTACAAACACCAAAACTTGGATAAGTATGAATAAAAAATGCCCACTTCACTGATGTCTAATATTAACGGTCCTTTGACCTAATAACAAAATAAACGCGTCAATAATAGGGACAAACACACGCGCGCAATAAATGTACTTCAACATTGAAGCCAGCTTTTTTATTTCCTTTGCTGGATAGAATAAAATGTTCAGCGAGTGTGTTGTTAGACTCAACACCAGAGTTGTCGGCTTATATTTTGACAAAATCCTCCAACACAATTGCAAATTTCTTGACACCATATTGCGCTAATTCAGGCAGTAATGTATCAGTGTATAAGCCTACTTGGTTGGCAAGTCCCATCTCAATGGCTCCAGCTCTGGCCAACAGTTTACCATTCTACCCACAAATTGAACATATCTGATTATACAAAATACGGACATATCAATAGTGTGAAACATTAATGGCGCCATTCAATTGCGATATTAAAAGGGGGAAATTAATAATTTCGTTCTTTCTATAAAGTCTATAAAATTATTGTTATTAGTCAGACAACACCCACGAAAGTGAATCTTATGCATTTTGAAATCATAGGTTACAATTTCAAACATTAATCATTTCCACGAGATAAGACAATCTAAGAACATCTTCGTTGCCTTAAACTAATTTAATATTTAATAGAGACGTATTTCCTTTCTGTATTGAAGCGCATACAGTTCGGCATTTACGTATGTATAACATCCTTACGAACAATTATTCTTGAAATATATTCCACTAAAATATCGCCTAGGTATTGCAACTAAGGCTAAATATAATTCTCGTTACCGGTGATAATTCTCGTTGTTGTCGACCGCGGATCAAATTACGGGACCGGGACCGAATTTCGGCGCGGGACTTTTTCACCGAAATTTCGAACCGAACGAGTAGAAACATTCGGTTCTCGACTGTCGGCCCGTAGTTTTTCAATTCGTCGAAATGATCGCTGGCATCGTATAGATTATTGTACGTTCGTTTCGAATTAACATGGATTCCGCGTTTTCGAATCTTCCGAGTATTTTTAAAACGAAAAAATCCTAAAGTAACGTAACAAATGCGAAGAAACCTTGGGAAATGCTTTTGTAATTTTGTCGAACGTACGTCTCGAATTAAACGAAAATATATTAAACGTATGATCGACGAATTACGAAATGCGTACATTTTTTTTTATAAAAATGTTAGTTTATTAATATATATGTATGTTTGGTTGAAAATACGAATATTTAAACAACATAATCGGTCGCTGTTTGAAATAAAATGAAAAATATTTTCTTTCGATTAGCCAATAATTAATTTCAGTTATCAAAAATTAATATATAAAATATTCTGTAGTTTCTCTATAGTTTCTATAGTTCAGTTTCTATATTCTAAGATTTTATTTATTGAGCATTATTATAAATAAATTCGTTAGAAAATACCCTGTAAAGATGTTGACTCGTTCAGTACTTTACTCCCCACACAATATTTACGTTATTTTTGCACACACAAAATTTTTATCCGAGTCGGAAGTAAATATATATTAATTATGACTTAAAAGACTTTTACTTTTTTACGTGACACAAAAAATCAAAAAGTAATTAAATAATGAACTTAAGAATTTTATTAGATTTTTACAAAATTGATTCTTAAAATTAGAAGTGAAAAATGTACTTATTATTATTAACAATTCAGAAATCAGCAAACTCGAAAACAAACAAACGGGAAAAAATATAAAGTATAAATATAAAATATAAAGCCGACAAACAAAACGAAAAAAAAAATTACGGGGTATTATCGGACGTTCTAGAAGCACTCGTCCATTTGACCGTTACGATTTGACGCTAGGGACGAATAGGGTTAGTAACCCATTATCGGTAACCCGTGTAGGGTTACCAATTTCGTTTAATTTTTTATCAGAACATTTCCTTTTTCTGCTAAACATTATTGCGAATTGATCAAATGCACGCTTATTGCATGGATCTGACAAACGTCACCGCATGCAGTTTTACATCAATATCTGAAAAATCGGCAGAACAAATACGTAATCAACGAGATCGCATTATTGACAGAGATAGACACAAACAATAATAATTTTAATTTTCCGAGAAGTAAATTAAATCAATAACTCCTAATAAATTTAATTTAATAGATAAATTATATATAAAATATATATTATATATAAAATAAATTTATTAAATATACAAATCTAAGAAAAAATTAATTTTAGACGTACGTTGGTAAAAATATTAAACTTAAACGTATAAATACGTCAACATTATTCGGTGGTTCGGATTTTTTCTTCACCTTCTCGGTGATGCGACTTCATATTTAAGGCATGTACGCTTGTTGCCACTATACACAATACAAAAATCGAATTATCTTCGTAGGATGATAATAGATAAATCGTTAGAATGATAAATAATTGTATAGCCATATTTACCAGTTTTTGACAGCTATTGAGCGCGGACGTGTTTTAGCTTGTCTCCAATTTTTGACTATTCCAAAAAATGGATCAAAGAATTTGTGTCAAATTTTGTGTAAAAAACCACTTGAAGTGCCTAGACGTATTTCAAATGTTGACTGTTGCATACGGCGAAGCTACTTTGGACAAAAGCAACGTTTATCGGGGATACAAAATGTTTTCAGAAGGCTGAGAAGATGTGACGTCCGAGCACGTCAATAACAGACGAAAACATTGATAAAGTAAAGAAACTAGTATTGGCCAATTGTTGAATTAACGTCAGAGAAGTTGCTGAGGTCCTAAATATATCGATTGGCTCGTACCATTCGATTTTATCAAATAGTTTGGGCATGAGACGGGTCGCCGCGAAATTCGTTCCAAAATTGCTCAGCTTCGACCAAAAACAGCATCGCGTTAACATTGCTCAGGAGCTGTTGGATTCTCTCCATGACGACCGAAATTTGCTTCAGAGAGTCATAACTGGTAACGAATCATAGGTTTAAGGTTTGACGTAGAAACCAAGCTCAATCATCCCAATGGAAGCTGCCACACGAGCCAAGACCGAAAAAAACACGCTAAGTTCAGTCGAACGTGAAGGTTTTGCTGACAGTTTTCTTCAGTTGCAGAGGCGTGGTGCATTATAAGTTCTTTCCACAGAGTTGATCGGTCAGTAAGGAATATTACTTTCAAGTAATGCGCAATTTGCGAGAAACAATCCGCCAGAAACGCTCGGATTTGTGGAAGAACAAAAATTGGCTTTTGCACCATGATAAATCCCTGTCGTTACTTGTGTGCGAATTTTTGGCCAAAAACAACACTCCAATAAAGTCTCACCCACCGTATTCCCCAGACCTGGCCCCCTGTGACTTTTTCTTATTCCCGAAACTAAAGAGGCCCATGAAAGGACGACGCTACGCCACGATTGAGGAGATAAAGACGGCATCGAAGGAGGGGCTGAACAAGATTACAAAAAATGATTTTTCAAAATGCTTCGAGAATTGGAAAAAACGCTATCACAAGTGTATAATGTCTGATGGGAATTACTATAAAGGGGACAAAATAGATATTCATGAATAAATAAATAGATATCAACACCAACTCTCAATATCCAAGACATTTCACTGTCAGCGGTGGAGGTTGTCGAGATTACATAAAATATAATTTACGAAGCTGACTTCTTCGCTTAACTTTTTGAATTTTACGTAGCACTCATTCCAAACCAACACTCTAAACTAACGATTTCGAAAAACTTAATCCCAAGTTCTCCAATTTTCTGGTCGTAGTCAACAAACGACTAACAAAATCCCTGGTACAGGGAGTCATCTAACCTATAACACGCAACTAAACGCCAAATCCAATAGGTTTACGATAAATACAATTATGGCATGGCGTAGTGGTAATACGCCAATCAAAGTAGAAAAGTGACTAACCGCCTCTTAAATTCTTCAAAGCCAAATTAAGCGTGGAAATAGAAGAGATAGAGAATCATTTTCGTGGCATTTACGAGATCACAAATGACTTCGTTGGTGAATCATACGACCCAGTTGGAGACCCAAACTCGACACCATTTTCAGTTGTATCAGACACAATAGAAAAGTCAATTAAAATAATTGCTCTCGAAATCTCACCTGGCATTGTCTTGTGAACATTCAGGCATATTAAAGGCTCACGCGCTTTTTACAACATTGCGAACATAAACATGAATCGGAACTACGTCCCACTTAAATTTAGTACTGCAGGAAAATGTTAATACATAAAGGGAAAGGTCAAGAATCCGACATCGGCAACTGGCGCCCAATTACTATATTCGACGTTCATAGGTAGATAATGGAACCGAGTTTAAACCAGCAAATACGAAGCCTTACTAAATTTTATCTAAATTTTTTATAAAAATTATATAAATATACAAATTGATCACTGTTAGGTCAACAACATAAAAACAAAATTCAAATATGTCACATAATTGTATAGTGTATATTCGAATCGTGCATGGTATTAGTAATGGCGTTTGTTCAAAATTCGAGCTAGATCACGCAAATTTTTATATGACGCTTTCGAACGTTGTAGACAACAAATAAAACGTATATGGAAAAATAAATTCATTTATGGACTAAAATAAAACACAAATCAATAAATCGTGTAATTTTACAAACGATATAAATAATATAAAAAATTAACACAAATAACGTAAACATTATAAACAATAATAACAATACAAAAATGTAAATAAATAAATGATATAAGAATATAAAAAAATAAAAGACATAATATAATATTGTATAAAAAATGGTAGTAACAAATAACCGTATGAACAATATAAACCATGTAAACAAAATAAACAATATAAACAAATAAACCTCATAATATAAAAAAATACGAAACGAATAAGCAATGTTCATAAAAAATAAATAATCCAGTCAACGACACAATGTAGAAAATATGTACAATATTTGTAAAAAAGCAAAAACTAACAGTGGAATAATCATAAATGAATACAAGTGAAAAAATGTACAAGTGAAGACAAGTATAAGCGAAAAAAATATAAAAAAGTGTAAACAAAAACAAAAGTAAACGAAATAGTATCAAACACCTTGCATTATCCTCGGAAACCCGAAGTCTACGGAATACATGCACGCCTATTACAGCCGAAAGTCGGAGGAATAAGTTACTTAAGGTTACTCACGGGTGGAAGACTCGAAGTACGAATTCAAAGTCAATTGAATATCTCGCGCCATGCACAGGTCATTAAACGTCACAATATCCACGTACGCTTTTTGTCCTAGCAACAAATTGACCGGCAACCACGAGACCAACGCGGAGCGTCCGTCGTTGTCGTCGAATTCGGACGCCGATGACGTAGCGTGTAGTTTGGCTGCGATCAACGCGTCCATCCAATCGTTGTTTCTTCGGTAGTTGTGGAAAATTAACGCGTAACCGTATCGGTCGTCGGGCACGGTAAACGCGTACGTCTCGAACATGCTGGCCACAGCGACGAAACACGCGACCGACGTTTGTGTGTACAGATTATAGCCGATTAGCGCCAGGTCGTCGCCAGGGCTCATCCGACGAAGCTGACCGACTATGGCTTGGAGGCAACGATGTAAGGCATCCGCGCCGTCGTTCGTGTACACGGCGCACACGTCCGTTAAGTCGCAAACGCACATGGCCGGTCGTTCGTATTTGGTTCGATAGTACAAAGCCCGGGCGGGCGCGTCGGACGGCTCGACGGTGGCTCGTGGTCTCGGGAATATAGACAACGCGCGCTGCCGACAACGGACCGTCGGCTCGCTACAGAATTTCGAACTACGCACAGCGGTCATCGGTTTGCCGCGTTGAAAACGAACGTCCGACGGACGGATATTAAAATCTTCCCGTTTACCCCCGCACCCGCGTCCGAATGCGTCGCCACGTTCGTCGCACGTTTTTCGCACTTCCCGGTACAGCGCGTCCGCCTCCCGTTCCAAATCCGGCGCGAGCCGTAGACGCGTCCTGTCCGCGTACGACGCGCCTATATCTGCACCACCACCGTTTTGCCGACGGCTCGTGCTAGCCCGAACCCGGCAACCGCCCGGCACCAACTCCTGGTCGGGCCGGATCGGCCGCAAATTGTGTCGCGCGATAAATTCCCGGCACAGCGCCCACTTGGCCGGATCTAACTGCCGGTAACGGTGCTCCTTATTCGCCAACGCGCCAATGTTCGACTCTATTGTGGCGATTTGCATCCGCGAAAAGTATTCGGCGCACTTAAACAACACCCGTTTGAATCCGGCCGGCACCTGGGCAGCGGAGAACATGGCGGTGTCGGCGCGGGCGCGTTCGTCGGTCGCGAAAAATC
>JAIPRN010005604.1:0-10122 GCA_025469175.1 Geopemphigus sp. TES_GeoC_2020 | reverse complement strand
TCTCAACAGAGGGTAGTCCAATACATGTTTAATATTTGTCGGTATTATCGCGTCGTTGATCGACGAGAAAATAGTAACATAGACTTATTAAAAATAACTCGTAATATTATAAATTAGTTCGTTAATCGTCCGTGGACTTGTAAAATGGGCATACGTTATTACAACTGTACCATCCTTCAATAACATTCGGCCTTACGGTTCGAGTTCAATCAATTTTAAACGCCGTACGATTATCGTAGCGTTTCCTTTGAGTTCTATAAATCACCGTTTTAAAAGGCCAGACGTTTGTGGAAAAAAAATACGAACATTAAACAATTTTCGTGGTTTGTTCAACGAATTTTATACCAAAATAAACGTACGGCGATAATAATGCGTTGACGTACTTAGACTTCGAATCTAAGTACAATCGTGGTGAAGAAAGCACTTTTTTGAAATTCAAACCGAAAAAAATCTTTAAATTATTCGATGTATTCTAATGGTTATAAACTCATCAATGGGGTTATCAAATTAAATATTCGAAGACGAATCGAATGCCGCAAACAAAACGCGAATCGGTTGAGTATTGAACATTATTCTAATGATTTCTCACGATTGATCAAAACTGATCAGGAAACAAATTAATACCACCCTTGCTATCCTTTAATCTATTGTCCTCCACGTATCTCATAATGTATATACGTATCGTAATGGCGTACATAAATTGTACAGAAAAAAGAACGCTACGTGTCGCGTATTATTTAAAATCGGCGGGCAGGTATTTATCGCGGTGTTTACAAGTAAGTATAACGCGTAGGTATCGGTAAAATCGTAAATACAGTTGTGGTGTTCTTGAAAAATGGTGTTTTTGCGCATCGTAAAAACTCCAAAAATTAACATATTTTTCGTTACCGTACTAGTATGTAATTCGCGTCGCGTAAACGCCATTATAATATTTTGACGTAAAACTAGACCCAAATTAATGGCGAGAGTACTAATGAAGGCTATAGAGGCCTGAGTTTTCTAGCGAAAAATATGCCCTAGAAAATTGTAGTTTCGATTAATGAAAACTGGATGAATTTTAAAATATTTTGTCTACGCTGTGTGAGACCATTCTGCGTCGGACTGTCGACTATTTCTCCGCGAAAACCAATAACTTCAAAGGCTCAATGAACCCTAGATACATATTTGTTATATTAGCGTAAAGAATCCATTTGGTGACTGTACACTACGTAGTAGCATGATTTATCGTACGAAATATTGTTGCGACCGTTTGTAATAAAATTCGTAAAGTGATTTTTTCATATCCGTTGTTACAAACGTTAGTTTTTTCATCACGCTTTCCGAATTTCGAATGTTAAACACGAAATATAAACGAAATTATTAAAAAAACAAAAAATTGACACAATATTATTTACGTTCAACGAATATAATCTTTATTCGTATACTGTTTAAACGATGTACAGAAAATCATCATAACTCTTAAATTTAATACTAATAATATAAAGGACGCGTAATTATATTTAAACATTATGATTTTTAACGTAGTTTCACGCGTTTAAATAAAAACATTAGACAGGCGCATCGATACAATAAGAAAACGTCTAAAAACGTCGTAAACATTTTAATATAATATAATTACCGACTATAATATAAACTCTGTAAGAATGAAATTAAACAAAATATTAGCGAAAATCGTAGGCATTTTATAGGTAAGTGGTGGTTCGTCCTTGATTTTTATATAGGAACAGAATCAGTGTTTTCCAATGTTGCGTTGATGACTAGTTAAAATAAAATTTGATATATTATTATATTAATATTCGATTTACAAATACGCGTTGAAAACTTTACGATATTTTTAAAAATATCTTACAAATCGACGACGGAGCGATTACAAAATTGAACGATCAGACATTTTTACAGGTATCAAGATCAATTTTTTATTACAAAATAGGCAATTTATTTTAAATTCGGTAAAAACCTTGATCTTATTATATATATTATATATAATATATATATTATACGCGACGTATGTTTCATTTGAATTCTTACGTTTTGCATAACGATCCGTAAACGTTTACAAATTACGCTCCTAAATAGTTCTCCTGAAACATTCTATCTATTGGCGAAAACAGGGACGAAATGGGTATAAATACTTATTGAAAGCCGTGCACAGAAGCAGCGAAGGACTTTGTTTAATGTTACGTATATACAGACACTCGTACAAGACGAACGCATACATAGATATATTATATTGAAATCGACGCGTAGGAACGTTCTCACAAACAATTTAAATGTCTCACGTACAACATATCTTTCGTCGTGACTCCTATAGCGATTTATCGAACGAATTAAATAGTACATCGGTAATTTGTTTAATAAATAATCAAATAAAAATTTGAATAAAATATGACGTAAAAAATAAAGAACAAACTAACACCTCCCCTTTCCAAGAATTAAAAACCTACAATTTTCGTTTGTATATATTCGCTTATACCTGTATTCAAGCTGCATGCCGCAGATGCGAACAATGTTGCCATGACAAACGCTACGCAAAGCATTATTTTCTTCAACGCCAACATTTTCGACGGTTGCTGGTTTCTGAGCCTAAAATAGACAAACAATCGAGTTAAATTTAAATACTCTAAATCCAAACATGACGTTAAGGTTTGAATACGTTTTTTATAGATTGATAACGATTAATTTCTACGAAATACTAAAATAAAACACTCTTCGATTCATCCGAATTACGTGAATTTTATTCGCCTCTAATACACGAAATTACGCGTATATCATAAACGTTTTGTTGGAAATTAATCAGAAGCAGTGTTGTGTAAACGCTGTCCATATTTTAATTTCCTTCTATATTTTCGTACTTATATACATATTATGTTAAAATAAAATTAATCAAATTATTTTACCTGCGTTGAAAAGTGATTTCGTATGATAAATGATTAATGATCTTGTCCGCTTGAATGTTGACTTCACAATGATATTTACGAAGCGAATATCAATTTTATAACCAATTCGATATTATAATATATTCACTGTTTATAGACAATAATTGTTATTTACTTACGATTTTGCGCATATGACACTTGTTTATATACTCTTTTTAGCTAGTTTTATTTGCTTTGTCGAACAAAGCATTTAATAAAGTCTACAGGTTTTAGAATTTAATCATATTCGAGGTAACGCGAAATATTTCGGCATGACGACTTTGAATTTATAGAATTTATAATATTTATTTTATAGTATAACATTTTATAATTTTTCCATAATCCACTCGTGGACTTAAGAATAATACGTTAGGCCTTCCGAGTCCACTTCTGATATCTGGTATCAGTCTGGTAACCTAAACAAGAAGGAAATTGAATAAAATGTTAGCGTCTGAAAATTAAAATTTACATTATTCGTATTTATTTGTGATTGATATTAAACGGTAGTTATGACTATTATTTAGGAACATCGTTAAATATTGTGTCTAAAACACTGTGATGGAATGTTTTTAAGAAGATAAATTTAGACGAGAATTAATACTACATATCGTACAAATAACACAGTGCCAATGGCGTTTACACGTATTTACGTCACGCATTTTCCCTGTTATTAATTTAATTTATTTTTCACTGGAATGATATTATCCGACTGTCTTTTTATTCCACAGTAGCTTTAAGAGGGATTTGAGTATTTAATCCTATTTTTTGTGCATTTTGATATCATTCACCAATCTGATCTCAAAAACTTCCCTTTGCCCTCTTATGACGATATTAAATTCTATTTAATTATTTTTAAACGTTTCCATATTATTTTGTTTACGTTCGTCGTTTGACGTGTTTTGTTAATTATAAATATTCTAGTGATTCAACCACTATAACTATAAAGAGTTATATTCGACTACCCTATTTCTTAAAAGGATTCACTTATATGTGTATATCTTTCTTAGATGTTTGTTATAAAGTTCTATATATGTTCCTTCTAAGAAGAATACTGAGTATATCTTAGCTTATGATTGGAGATTACCGGTGTGGCTTTAGGAAGGGAAAATGGACACTAGATCATATATTTACTTTACGGCAATTTATAAGTAAACATTATGAATTTAATAAAAATATCCATCTAGTGTTTGTAGATTTTAAGCAAGCTTATGATAATATAATTAGGAGTAGGTTATGAAAAAGCTTAATAAATTTAGGCTTCTCAACTGAAATATTTAACTTAATAAAATTATGCAACAGCAACACAAAATGTATGGTCGGGGTACAATGGGAGCTATCAGGTCCATATTATATACGTTACATACACGTCATTTGGAAGAAAGCGGTAAAAAGTTATGCGACTATTATTAAAACGAATTGTCGATAAGTTGTAAGAAATACTCACGTAAACTCGCTCCGTACGCTGTAGACGCGAACGATGTTACTACGGCGAACAGCACGCAATGCCACCAAATGGTCCTTAATTCCGACACCGTCGTCGTTGACGGTCGGTCGCTAAAATATGCAAAGTATACGTAAATTACGAGGATAAAGTTGGACGAATTGAAATTTCGCGACGCGGGTTGATCACGACGAATTCGTACGAGATATCGATAGAATAATATACGCGTTAACCCGTTCGAATTATTTTGAATTCGTTCGTTCGATTATCGTAAACGCCGTCGAAGTCGAATTGTCCGTAGTAAGTTGTCGAAGTTATAATCGGGGTCAATATGTTTCTCGATCATCTATTACGCGAATGTCTATATATTATACAGTATTCATATTTGCGGTGTATGGCGAATAAGAAAACTGTACGTAATTAATGATATACGTGAAAATGACAAATTGTCTAACGTTAATATTGAATTCTCTGCCAAAAAAAAAAAAAACAAATAAATTATCCGAAATTCTTATATTCGTTTAACAATATTGCTCGTTGTTTTCTACTTGTGCGTCGGAATGGATATGAAAAATAATTTATTCCCTTAACGAATAAACAGTATATCGCATTATTTACCGATTTTATTAAATGTACGTGCCCGCATTCGCAGTTACGCGGTTTAAACCTTTTTCGAACAATCTTTCGTCGGTATTTTTATTTACTTAAGCCTGCACGCGTATTTGACATTTGTCTCGGTGCTAATGGTATTACACGATTACATTCATTGCGTGGTATTTGAATTGCCGAGCCGAACAGAACACGACTTACCGTTCCGACGTATTTAAGTTGCGTACGTAATTGAGCGTATTGTTCGAATTTCATTTACGCGTTACGAAAAATAACCGGACGCGCTTGAGGTGCGTACGTCTCGTAAGGAAAACACCTGCAGTAAACAACACCAGACAGTTTCGGTTCACGACAACCGGTGAAGTATTCGGAAATGTACAAAATAAAACGAACGAGAAAACAATAAAATACGATCGACAGATACTCGTCTTCGGACCCAATATAGAAAAAATACGAAATTTCTCGTTCCGTGTAAGAATCTACGACTTGCTGGCAATAATTGCGGTACAATATTTGTATTTGTATAGCGTTTATGTCGATCATCCAATCTGCAGTGTGGCTTAACACGTGTTAATAGTTGTGTACGTTACTTTTAACATCAGTACTTAGAGGCCCATTATTGTTATTGTTATGAAAACGGGTTCATCAGAAAGATAACAACGGCATAAAACATAGAAAATACTATTGTTATAAATGTAACGAAACGTATCGACATTTTTCAATATCGTTTTGCTCGTTTATCTACTCGTGACGCGGTACAAAAGCGTACTAGCGCGATACTATACAGTTCTTTACAGCGTTTAATCAAATAAAAATAATAATTCGTCGATCGCCATTGTTTGTTTGTGATATTTTATTTTCAAATGAAAC
This sequence comes from Geopemphigus sp. TES_GeoC_2020, assembly GCA_025469175.1. Classification (NCBI taxonomy): domain Eukaryota; kingdom Metazoa; phylum Arthropoda; class Insecta; order Hemiptera; family Aphididae; genus Geopemphigus; species Geopemphigus sp. TES_GeoC_2020. The sequence goes on along the minus strand of JAIPRN010005604.1, from coordinate 4,287 downwards.
GTTTAAAATCGGCGATTTCCGTTGAAAATTGAAAAAACAAAAGTACTCCGAGGATTTATATTCAGAATTCGTCTATTCCGGGGTGCCGTGCATGATCCGCGGACGATTTCTGTCCGCAATATATGGGAAAAGCACGCCCGATCGTTGTTTATAAAAAGCACGTCGCGCGATCGAAGTCTCGGGATATCGATCCGCACAATAATGCAACGCCATTTTCTCCCATGTACCGATTTAATCCGATATGCGTCCACGTCGATAAATTCTTCGTCGTTTTTCGTGCCGAATAACATTTCAAATCCGTTATTAGTTTTACGCGTCGGTAAAAAACGTGACATAACACCGATTATTGTCTTCTATATGATAATAATAAATTGCGGGAAATATAAAGTCAAGCCGATTGATATTAAAGTACATAATTATATGTCTATTTGCATGGTACGATTGACGAATCGCGTGTACCAATCGGTTGTGACCACGTATACCAATGTAAATTAAAGCAGAAAACGCGTTAAACACACAGTCGTATATTTTAACCATAAGCGGCAGACGCGAATAAGTAAATAATCTAAATATGTTTTTGTGGCGTAGTTTATTAATGATATATATACAGGATATAATATTTTGGTGGCGTCGTTTATTAACGATATATATACAGAGTATATAATTTTTTAAAATAAATTTTCTCAAAATTTACGTTTACGACTATGAATAATTAAACATGAAAAAATTTTAAATAAAATAATATATAAAATAATAAATATATATATATATATATATAACGAGAAGACAAAAAAAAACCAGAAAGGGTATTACTATTAAGTAATATACTTATTATATAATAAGTATTATTTATATATATTAAGTTATATACTTATTAAAGTATATAAGATATACAATACTATATGGAATATATACACTTACTCTAAATCGATTCATAGACCTAACTAAATTATTTATAATGCATCTCTCGAATAGTTTTAACTTAATAAAACGTAAAACATAATAGAAAAATACGACGTACGTAGATAAATAATAATATTAGTTATTCAACACACGGACGTAATAAAGGGAAACTTAAGGTTTTTTTTGACTAGATAATACATTTATAAGCCATAATGTATAGCCTGTGTTTGTACAAATATATAATACCCTAATCGAGAATTTTCTGTATAAATAATAGAATATTAATGTTGTAAACGAAATTATAACGGAATTATAGGAGTAAAAAATGAAAAAAGGATAAGGATTGCTCGGCTTTCGTAAAAATTTAACAATTTTTGAACGATATTCAAATCCGAACGAAGTAACGCGACATCGTTAATTATAGTTAAAAAATAAACGCTCGTTTCCTTAGAATACGTTTTAAGTAAATGGTAATGGTAACCAAAAAATAAAAAAAATTCGAGTACGTCTTATACGTAATAACGAGAAGAAACGTATGGATTGATATTGTATCGTAGCAAGTTGTAAGCTAAGTAAACAATAAATGAAAACGGGCGTGTTTTGACGGAAAATAAAACGGCCGGTGTGCTCGTAAATTACGTATCGTCGTCATATAAGAATTGGAAAAAACCGAAGTGAGTTTACATACTGGCATGGAGGAGGGTGGACAGCGATATGTTTTGACGACCGAATTTGTTCGTTTCGCCCGCCACGCGAAAAACCGAAATCGCGCTTACAAGCGTAATCGATTCGACCCGTTGGAAAAATATTATTGGCACGCGGAACAGTTATATATATATATATATACACATAATTAAACGATCGTGTCGAAAACGTTGTTTTCACTCTTGTCGTTGTTTCGCTGACTTCGTTCGAATCGGCATTCCGGTATTAGTCGACGACGGATCCTCGTTGCAAGGCATTTCGGTTCACGTCCACCGGACGACCGCCGTCAGACCCAAGTCCGTTTAATCATGTCCGCGGCCTTCTCGCCAATCATGAACGCCACCGAGTTGGTGTGCCCGCCCGGTATTAGTGGCATAACGGACGCGTCGACCACCCTCAGGCCTCGGACGCCACGCACCTTGAGCTCGGAGTCGACAACAGCGTCCGGGTCCGAGTCCGGTCCCATTTTGCACGTGCCCACCTGATGGTGTAAATTGGTGGTCAGCTGTCCGACGGAGCACGACCAGTACGCGTCGGACGCGAACGGCACGTGCTCACAGCCCGGAAATGGCACCGGCAGCAGCATGGAACCGAACTTTTGGAAAGCTCGAGTCTCGCTCACCGCGACGGCCTGAAAACGATCGAAGCGATTTTTGGTTTATATATATTTAATATACGTCGACCGTGTTAATCGCGTCGTAGCGTTTTTTGCGTCGAATTATTTTTCAAAAGTATTATAAATCATAAAAAATTTGAAAAACTAACGAAATATATTATAGATTCGTTATCCATTCACAATCGCGTTCGTATCGTTTAAAAATAATAATAACTACGAACTTTCACCACAATCCTCGAACAGCTTTTTTTACTCGTACGAAAAAACATTCGACATTAATATTACGGAAATCGTTCGAAATATACGATTCGTCTTTCGGTACCGAATAATATATATTACTCAGGCGTCAGAAACGTAAATTACGAGCAGTCGTTTTGAAATATTCAACTTTGTTAGATAGCGTAAATACTATAATTTCAAATAAATCGATATTCTTCGAACGTATTTTATACTAATATTCGAAAGTGCATCTCCATTATTGCGCTGTGTCCGCACAACTCTAATAAAGTAATAATAACTGTAACACCGTGGAATGTCGCGGCCACGAATTTATATACAATTCGAAATAATTATTTATTAATTGTCTACCGCTTACGCCGCGAACAAACATAATGTATATAATTTATATTGTACTCGATACGAATTTTCTATGACCTTCCTATATATGTAGCTCTTTTCTCACTTTCCAACGCGTTAGACACTGATTTATAACGTGTTTCCGTTCACGCACTTCTTCGGATTGTGTAATTTGTTTTATTATTGTACTTGCACGCGTAATTCGATCGCGATTATCTGGAATTAAATCATCCGCGTCAAGTATTTACGTACGTATATCGATTCCTTTTAAACTCGAATTCGAAAACTCGACGGGACTGGGGGGAGGGAAATTCTATTTTAAAATCAAATAATTTTTTATTTACCACTTTTTTCAATATCGTTTAAGTTATTGTCCTTATACGTTTACCGCGATAAAGCACGGGCATAAGAAAAACGGAAAAGTGTTATTGCAGTTCTATAGTTGTGTGCGTGCGTGGCTCGTTTAAAAATATATTTAACCCGATCCAAGTTAGTCGCCGACGAGTATTAGGCGTACGCAATGTATCCCCTTTTGGAAACGTCGCGTTCGTATGATAATAATTTATGCGTATATTAGCGACGTTCGTCGACGGGTCGAAAGAAAAGTATACACAATAACGCGTTTCGACCGTGAAATCGCGGCTAGTGTAATTTAATATATCGATCGAATACCGAAGATGGACGTCGATTGGTTAAAAAGTGGAGTGAAGAATGTCGACGCGGCAATTTAATAAGTTAGCGGCGGTTTACCGTTAAGTGGTCAAATTACGCCGGGTTTTTTTTCTAGTTTTTCACAAATTCCCGTGTTACGCGCGTACCTATCGATTTGTGGTTCTCGACCAACTCGCTTCGTTTGGGATTCTAAACGGAATAGCGTCATTTTGTTTTCTTTTGTACGAAATAAAGAATATACATATTGAATATCGACCCAACTCGGACGTCTAAGTCGGTCAATTCTTCGAGAAATTGTTCTCGTTAAGTGCATCGTCGATTTCGGTCGTCGTTTGGATCAGGGACAAACGCGGGCGCGTACGATTTGTTTCATACCGCGTGTCACGTCAAAAAACAAACGAAAAATCGCGCAATTCGGTCGAAACTTTGGAAGAATATCGAACAACAATACACGCGTATAGATTCGAACAAATATTATTAATTTAATCGAAATCTCGCGACGATTCTCGACGTAGCCTAACCTATCTATTATATAGTTTCCTCGCGAAAATGTCCGGTAGCGCCGTCGAATTATTTTAACATATTCGTCGTTTCCATTGATAATGGACGGCGAACGTCGTAAGCACCTTATACGTAATAGTATCCTAATAGGTAAAAATATAGTAATTGATATCGGGATATACAATAGCAACGCGGAATAACGCGTTTTTTTCTGGATCAATGTCGTGAAGTTTTAAAATAGTTTTCAAGGTGATAAAGACGCGTAATTACGTGGTTAAAAAGTAAAAAAAAAAGTCTACCGAAGACCGATAGAC
>JAIPRN010005603.1:0-10122 GCA_025469175.1 Geopemphigus sp. TES_GeoC_2020 | reverse complement strand
TCAAAGGTGGCACCATTCTATGTATGCGACGACTAAGTATTTGTTTGTTTTTAGTTAGACATGTTTATCGTTGTGCAAATATAGTCGTATAAGACCATATAATTCCCAAAAATCGGTTACTACAAATCAAGCATATCGTTAATACGATAGGATAAACTAGAATTAACTTTCGGTAATTCGTTCATTATAAAATCGGACTTAAAAACAACTATGACGTATGTCCAATGAGACGTACTTTTGTGTAATTAGGACATAAAATGCTGTCAATAATACACTACGATAGAATGTTTTTCAAAATTTGTAATAAGACGTGTAAATTTAGACACACATATATATATATATTTATATGTATTTTGGAATGATAGCTAGTATTTTAGCTGAAAAGTTAGGAAAATATACCAAATAAATGAAATAATTATGCTTAAATGCAATATTCATTATGTATCAAAGTCATTTTTATATAATTTTTATTTTAGATTATTGTTATATTTTGTTAAACTTAAACACATTTATATTGATTAAATATTAGATATTATTATATATACTATACATATTTAATATATATTTTTAAATATTAGCCGGTGGATATCCCCAAAAATAAAATCGAAAATATTGAATTTAAAAGCAACACGCGTTTCTTTTACGAACATTAAAAGTATATTTTGTTACGTTCTTTAGCGAGGTATATTTTTCGTTAGTTATTCATATCGTAAGATCACCCACCCTAATTAACAGTTTTTTTTTTCTCAACACCCATTTACGCAAAAAGAACATCTCTAACAGTATATAGAAAGTCTACGATATTTTGTTATATAATAATATAGAAAACTACCTCTATCCGGTTTTTGAATTTTTTATTAAAAACAGCAATTGTTCCAGAGGCAAATGTAATAGACTTTCTCAATCCCTTAACGTCGTTTTATAGATTACTTTATTAAATTGTTTGCGTCTATAAACGCAATTAAAGTTAAAATTAAACCGAATTAGAGTACTCGATTCGATTGAAAATAACGGTAGTTGAAAAATCGACCGATTTCTATAAGATTTAAGCATAACAGAAATAGCATTTTTTTAATCACAATTAGCGCCACATTAAGCCGATTAACTCTAAATCAAACGTGTATGTACATACGTAACCAACGTATTAATGTTTTAAAACATTGTTCACAAAAACATATTAAGGTTAACGTTATACCATAAAAAGAATATCCCATTGCGAGTAATATATAAAATATAGGGAATATAAATCAAGGATTTAATTTCACTAAACTCACTAAAAACTAATTCCGCGGGTTAGATTTTTAAATAAATAATATAATATAACCGTTGTAATACGTACACAAACAAAGATTAACAAAAAATTATTAAAATAAAGAAAAGATAATTTTCGATTAGTTGTTAAGTAGTCTTAACTGAAAATGTATATTATTAACAAGATTATACCTAGGAAGATTAGTGTAATTTTATCAATATTTATCCTTTCACAAGTGCGAGATAACTATTTTAGACGTGTCGAAATCTTTATAAAAAAATTTTGTATATAACTATGTTATTCACTAAGATTTTGCCATAATAAACCTGTTCGTCTTACGGTAGTCAAATCACTACAAATTTAACCGTCGATAAAGGCGCGACTTTATTATACGCGAACGATCAAATTTCATATTGTTTTATAATAATGAATTACGTTTATAAGGTCAACGCCTGGTGTTGGGCTTTAATATTGATTTTTAATTGTGTTATTCATACACAATGCGGTAAGTGTTCCACTATTTTTCAAAACGCATATGAATTTATTACAATTTTCAACTGACGGTTTTAAATATATTAAGCCGTCGTTTTTAGCGTAATTAATGGAGAACTATACGCCGTATATTTTTCTATGATAATTATTTGTTTAGCGTTAAATATAACAACATATAATCATTATTAAAACAATTGTTTAGAGCTGTTGGAAGAGGAATGTAGTAGCTATAACGACAGTTGTATAAACGTAGACAAAGAATTTCCGGCCCCCGTCTCCCTAAATATTTTAAAAGTATCAGAGAACATACATTACTGGCTCTACACAAAGTAAGACATCATGGACCGACTGATTTTTATTTTTTAATTTTTGATTCACGCCGCGTAAAATCGACGCTTTGTAATGTGCACGATTTATATAATATTAGCAGCAAAAAATGGCAAATACGCTATTAAAATTTAATCAGCGTTATAAAGACTTTTAATTAATTTAGAGAAAAACCTTATGGTGAGGAATTATATCCTAATAAGCCAAAAATGTTGAAGGATACGTCTTTTAATGAGACAAACCCGATAAAAGTACTAGTGCACGGCTTTAATGGAGACCTCTTTGACTACAATTCACTTTGTGAAAATGTAATGCCTGGTACGTTTAATTACTTTTTAATAAATAAGTTAGCTAATAAGTTATTCACATAATCTGAGTAATTTTTTTAAACATTTGTTCACGTGTAACGTATTATATGTAGGAAAAACTAATTTTGTATTAATCAATCATTCTTTTTCGTTTGAAAAATTCGTATCGTTTACAGCTTATTTACACGTCGGCGAATTCAACGTGATTTGCGTGAAATGGTCCAGATGGTATTTGACATTCAACTATTTAGCGGAGAGGCTGAAAGTAAAACAGGTGGGACACGAAACGGCCAAAATGTTGAAGTTTATAACAAAAAACATGAAAAACGGAATGGATAAGGTTCACTTGATTGGACATAGCTTAGGAGCTCAGATCGTCGGATATTGTGGAGAGAAATTGAACGGTGAAATTCCTCGGATAACCGGTAAGTTTTACGAGGTAGTTAAGGTCGAATGGTTTTAATTAGTGAAATTTGGACCTAAATCTTTATCTTAATTAGGATAGAACTGTCGTCTTTAGCGTTTGTCGTTGTTTTAATATCGTTTTAAATAATTTTATAATACTCTATTATAATATATTTATTGACTTGTTATCCAAATTATAATAACTATGTGACATAGTGTGTACAAACAATCAATACGAAATCGATATATTGATCGAAAATTGTGTTTGTGTTTTAGGATTAGACCCGGCTTATCCGCTTTTTTGGATTTCTTTCCTAAGTCGTAGGATCGGTAAAAATGACGCCAAGTTTGTGGATATTATTCATACAAACGGTGGACGTTTAGGGATGCCGGACGTTTTGGGTCATATCGACTTTTTCCCGAACGGTGGAAAACAACAACCCGGATGTACATTAAAAGACTGGCGTACGTGTTCTATATTAAGACAATTTACAATAATTATCATTCGTGTAACGACGTAGATTAGGAAAAATTTTGTCGTAATTATAATGACGAAATATTCGTTTCGACGAAATATTCGCCGACTAGTATTTTTTTTGTTTCCGATTTTCATTTTTGCAGTTCAGTTAGGAGCGTGCAGTCACAACGAGGCTATTTTTTATTTTGCTCAAAGCATATTAGTGAAGAATTCGTTCAAAGCGATCCAGTGCAAGAGTTGGAATAATTTCCGGAAAAATAAATGTCACGAGTCTTCACCTACTACCCATATGGGAGAATACGTCGACAAGAAGTACGTTTTCTTTAATCCTTACATCATTGTCAACGATTTTCGAAATGAAAGTTTTTTTATCGTTTTTAAAGGCATAGAGGAATATATTATTTGTACACCAAAAAGACCGGTATCTAAACATGTATTTTAATCGAAGCACTGGCGTATCATTTCTTACGTATGAACGTTCAACGAATATATTTATTTTTCGTTTTATAAAAATGAATAGTTTTGTAAAACTCTTAGCTAGGTTTTTGGAGTTATGTTATTAGACGACATCCTTAAACGTTAATATATTGTGTTATGTTCTTAGTTTTTAGTTATTAGTTATTTCTAAGTCAACAGCATTGATTGTACATTATTAAAAGAAAATTACCGTATATACTAAAGAAAAATTTTTCTTTTCTTTTTCGTCTCTTGAACGGAGTAATAAACGTCACATTTTTTAATTTATAGTTGACTACTTTTATTCTCTATATGTTGCGTCTATGCATTTCCCTAATTTGAAAATGGTTTGATCCCTTTTTGTCGATCTAATGTTTGGCCATATTGTATACAATGATATTTGATATTCTGACGGTGGATGGACAATGGAAATTGTCAAAACGTGTGTATCACGGGCACATTGTAAATAAATAAGGATAATAAAGTTCCTGGACGAAAATTCGTTAGGCAAATGGCGTCGATTTACGTCTGGTAACGGATATAGAGGATTGAGATGCTGACGTCAACGGATGTTATTCGACAATTGAAACACAATTATTTATTATTTTATGTCCAGGCTCGTGATTCATAATAGCTGATAATTGAATATTTTCACAATTTTAATCACGTTGCACCATAACGCGCTTTCGTACTTTCGCTACTAAAAACGAACCGGAGCACGGTTTCAAACTTTACACGCGTATAGGGGAGGAACGGGACTTTTGAATGCCACCAGGCGCACTTCGGCAGATTATTTTATTTGCGTTCTACGAACACGCGTGCGTTACTTTTCTACCTATCCTCGTATTATGAACGACACGGTTTCATATAAAAACTATACAATAGCGTACACTTATGTGGTTACTTGTAACGGTATCTTAAGAACGATACAAGGCACGCGTTCACCGAGAATCGTTTGTACGTAAATTATTGTTTTTCGAAAAAATAATATGCTCTCGGTAACGCCATCGGGACGTTGAAATTATTCAAAACGAGTTTAGTTGTCTCTATTATTTTGCCGGCCACTCCTGTAGTATATTGTTGACGAAATAAATATTTGTGAACTTCTCCAAACGATTAATGAATGAACCGACGGGCGATATTTGACGAAATAACGTCCAGAGCCACGTTTTTTGCTTAAATTGTAGTTTTGTGAAACAATTAGTTCGTATTTTGCGATGGAATTTCGTGTAAGGCTTAATATTTTTTTACTCATAACCGTAAATGAAACACACTCGACATCGTTTAAAGTTGTTATATTTCTGCGAGAAGGTTCGTCTGTGAAGATAATCACAGAGGCTACAAATTAACCGCTACGACGCGAAGTGGAACGATCGACAATTATCGAGGATAAGCGATATGTCATAAATTAACGTAATGACGAATATTCTATGATCATTGTTTTCATATTCAATTAAGGATACAAACCATATTATACGATACTAGCTCTACAAACGAAGACAGGACGACACTTTTGAGAAACAAACGCTGTTAGTACAAAATAAACGGTGGAGGGAGATGGGTTATCGCTAAATTTGTTTAAATTTAAATTAGTCGCCGCGTATTGAAAGTAAGCGAAATCTTGGACAAACTATTTAAACTATACACACAAATTGAAATATAATAACAATATGATGTATAAAATAAAATAAAACGTAAACAAAGCATAAATAGATACGATTGACATAATGTGAAAAAACTCGTAAGAATTATTTGTAGACAAAAAATACGCAGTGTGCCTATCAAAGTATTATTATTAATAATTATACAGGGTGTCCGGTGGCGGAGTTAGAATTTCAAAGTTAAATAAAAAAAAAACCAGTAATGATACAAATATATTTCAATAACAATTATATAGAAGACAAGTGCGGATTTTATTTTTTAAAACTTATTTCGTCTAAAAGTTTACTGTCACGTCGCACATACTCCTGGAATCTGACCTACGTATTCCATGCTACTCGCTGAAGAAATGATGTCGGGGTGTCATTAATTTCACGAACGATGTTTTCTTTTATGGCTGATATAGTCACTTGGTTTGTTTCATAGACTTTACTTTTGAGTACTAATTACCCCACACCAATCACGAAGCTAACACGGCTCCCTCCCCACTTCTACGCACAACAATAAGGGAGAAATTTTGAATTAAAAACCTAAATCTGCAATCGGAAACCCTGGGTATGTTGTACAGGGTGCCCGGTGGCTGATTTAGGTGTATTTATATGTATTATATATTTATATATATTAAATACGACTTAATTTACCATTATCCTATCTCATATATATAAAACCATACGTAAATCCAGTCGAATATATATACGAAAGTGTATGAATATTATAAGATGTTTTTTAGTTTTCTCATTGGCTAAAGTACGTTCAAAGGTGGCACCATTTTATGTATGCGACGAGTAAGTACTTGTTTGTTTTTAGTTAAACATGTTTATCGTTATGCAAATATAGTCGTATAAGACGATATAATTCCCAAAAATCAGTTAATACAAATCGAGCATATCGTTTATACGATAGGATAAACTAGAATTAACTTTCGGTAATTCGTACATTAAAAAATCGGACTTAAAAACAACTATGACGTATGTCCAATGAGGCGTACTTTTGTGTAATTAGGACATAAATGCTATCAATAATACGTTGCGATAGAATATGTTTCTCAAAATTTATATTAAAACGTGTACATTTACACACATACATATTGCGGAACGATAGCTAGTATTTTAATGAAAAGTTAGGTAAATATACCAAATATATAAAATAATTATGTTTAAATGTAATAATTCATTATGTAATAAATTAACTTTTATATCATTTTTATTTTAGATTATTGATATATTTTGTTAAACGTAAACGCATTTATATTGATAAAATATTAGATATTATTATATATATAATACATATTTAATATATATTCAAATAAAATAAAATCCTAAATATTGAATTTAAAAGCAACACGCGTTATTTATACAAACATTAAAAGTATATTTTGTTATATTAAATATTCTTTGGCGAAGTATAAAGTATATAAGTATGGTTTTCGTTAGTTGTTCATATCGTACGATCACCTCCAGTAAATTAACAGTTTATTTTTTTTCTCAACACCCATTTAAGCAAAAGGGCTAGTATATCTAAAGTGATATAGAGGGCCTACGCTATTTCCTTACATAATAATGTAGCATATAATATCTAACCGGCTTTTGAAGTTTTTATTAAAAACAGCAATTGTTCAGGAAGCCAAATGTAGTAACCTTCTTCAATCCCTTAACGTCGTTTTATAGATTACTTTATTAAATCATCTTCGTCTATAAACGCAACTAAAATTTAAATAAAAACAAATTAGAGTACTCGATTCGATTGAAAATAAGGGTAAATGAAAAATCAACATATTTCCATAAGAGTTAAACACAATAGAAATGGCATATTTTTAGCCATAATTAGTGCACATTAAGCCGTTCAATTCTTAATGAAACATTTATGTACATATGTAACCCACGTATTAATGTTTTAAAACATTATTCATAAAAACATATTAAGGTTAACGTTATACCATAAAAAGAATATCCCATTGCAAGTAGTATATAAAATATAAGAAATATAAAGCATCGATTTAATTTGATATAATTCCCTATTCACTCACTCCGACGGATAGACTTTAAAAAAAAATATAATATAACCGTCATAATATGTATACAAACAAAGATTAACAAAAAAATATTAAAATAAAGAAAAGATAATTTTTGATTTGTTATTAAGTAGTCTTAACTGAAAATGTATATTATTAATAAGATTATACCTAAGAAGATTAGTGTTATTTTATCAATATTCATACTTTTACAAGTGAGAGATAACTAATTTAGACGTGTCGAAATTTCTATAAAAAAATTTTTATATATAACTATGTTATTGACTCGGATTTTGCTATAATAAATTTGCTCGTCTAACAGAAGTCGCATCACTACAAATTTAACCGTCAATAAAGGCTGGAATTAATTATACGGGAGCAATCGAATTTTATATTGTTTTATAATAATGAATTACGTTTATAAGGTCAACGCCTGGTATTGGGCAATAATATTGGTAATTAATTGTAGTATCCATACACAATGTGGTAAGTGTTTCACGATATTTTAAAATAAATTCGAATTTATTACAATTTTCACCGTCATTCTTAGCATAATAAATCTTGAATTATAGGTCGAATATTTTTCTACAATAATTATTTGTTTAGCGTTCAATATAACAACAAGTAATCATTATTAAAACAATTGTTTAGAGTTGTTGGAAGAGCACTATAATACCTTTGATGACAGTTGTCCAAAGGAAGACGAAGAATTCCCGGCCCCTTTCTTGGAGTTTGTTAAAAATGGAACAGAGTACATACATTACTGGCTCTATACAAAGTAAGATGTCGTTGGCCGACTGATTTTAATTTTTAATATTTTATTTACTCCATATAAAATCGGGGAGTTGTAACATATACAATTATATAATGTTTTCCTCAAAAAATAGCAAATACGGGATTAAAAAAAAATTTTTAAATTTAACCGGCTTTATAAAGACTTTCATTCAATTTAGAGACAAACCAAATGGTGAGGAATTAAATCCAAATACGCCAAATATGCTGAAGGGTACGTCTTTTAACGTGAAAAACCCGATAAAAGTACTAGTACACGGCTTTAATGGAGAACTTATTAAGGAGGAATCTCTTTGCGAAAATGTAAAGGCTGGTGCGTGTTATTTACCTTTCTACTAGATCAATTAACTTAATAGTTTTTCACCAAATTAGATTTACATTTATAAATAGCTTGTTAGGTATTATATGGAGAAAAAACCAATTTCGTATTAACTAATCGTTTTTTCGTGGTTGGAAAATTCGTATCGTTTACAGCTTATTTACACGTCGGCGAATTCAACGTGATTTGTGTGAAATGGTCCGAATGGTTTATAACACTCAACTACTTAGAGGAGAGGATGAAAGTAAAACACGTTGGAAGCGAAACGGCCAAAGTGTTGAAGTTGATAACGAACAACATAAATAACGGACTCGATAACGTTCACTTAATTGGACATAGCTTAGGAGCTCACATCGTTGGAATCTGTGGGAAGGAATTTAAGGGTCAAATTCCTCGGATAACTGGTAAGTTTTACCGGGTTGTTAAAGCCAGGTTGATTTTAATTAGCACAATTTGGACCTATTCTTTTTCGTAATTCATTAGTTAGGAATGAATCGTTATCCTTAGTATTTGTCGCTTTTTTAATATCATTTAAAATAATTTTGTAATACCCTATTCTTATAGAATTGTCGACGTGTTATCCAATTTATAATAAACATGTGACATAGTGTGTACAAACAATCAATACGAATAAATATTGATCGAAAATTGTGTTTGTGTTTTAGGATTAGACCCGGCTTTACCACTTTTTTGGTTTACTTTTTCATGGTTAAGGATTGTTAAAACTGACGCCAAGTTCGTAGATATTATTCATACGAACAGCGGACGTTTGGGGATGAAAAAAGTTTTAGGTGACATCGACTTTTACCCGAACGGTGGAAAACAACAACCCGGATGTGAAAAAAAAGACTGGTGTACGTGTTTATATTAAGGCAATTTACAATAATTATCTTTCGTGTAACGACGAAATAATCGTCGATTGGTAATATTTTTGTTTTCGGTTTTCATTTTTGCAGTTACTTTTGGAGCATGCAGTCACATTGAGTCTATTCATTATTTTGCCCAAAGCATATTGGCGAAGAATTTGTTCAAAGCGACCCAGTGCAAGAGTTGGGAAGTATTCCAGGCAAATAAATGTGGCGAGTCTGCTTCTACTACCTATATGGGAGAGTATGTCGACCAGAAGTACGTATTCATTAATCGTTACCTGATTGTCAACTATTTTCGTAATCAAATTTTTTTTTATCCTTTTTTAAGGCAAAGCGGAAAATATTATTTACGCACCAGTAAATTTGGTGTCTAACACGTATTTTATTTGACGTATTCGCGTTTCATTTCTTACGTATGAACGTTTACCGGATTTATAGTTTTTTTCCTTTTTATAAATTCTTAGGGAAGTTTTTGGATTTATGTTATTAGATGACATTTTTGAACGTTAAAAATTTACGATATATTCTTAATTTTTAGTTCTTAGTTATTTCTAAGTCAACGGCGTCGATTATACATTATTAAAAAAATATATTGTATACGCTATACTATATTTGTCTTCTTTTTCGCCTTTTGAACGGAGTAAACGTCACAATTTCGAATTTAATGTTGACAACTTTTATTTTCAATTTGTCGCGTTTGTGTTTCTTTAATATTTAAGTGACGTATTTATTTACGCTTAGCCATATCGTATAC
>JAIPRN010005602.1:0-10124 GCA_025469175.1 Geopemphigus sp. TES_GeoC_2020 | reverse complement strand
CTGGAAGCGATATATATGTGGCCTGGCGTTGTCGCGCGACAATTTTACTGGACGTTCTCCTTTTGTCTTCTTCGTTCTAACTCTCGAGCAGATTAACCGACGTTCGTAGCAGTAACGTCCGTTGAGTTACTCCACAACTGTTCTGCGAGCTCTTTGTGTGTTTGTGTTTCCGAATTCTCGGTGAGCGGTTGTGCACAAATCTTCGTTGTCGCGTGTTTCCGAGGGCCTCCAGGACGTTGTTTGTCGATTAAACCGAAATTACCGCTTTAAAACCGCTTGAACCAGAACGCGCACATATCGTACGATACCACACGGTCGGAGAGAAAGGAACAAATCGATTCGCGTACGCTTTCGCGGTATTTTTTTCTCGTCGAAATTCGTAACGAACGCGGCATTGGATATGCGTCTTATTTGTTGCCATTTCTGTCCCTACTGAATACGTTGGATGGTTATGTTGGGCCTTTCGTAAAACTGTACGTTATTTTTAATACATCGACAACGCGTAATCACAAATGAACGGGATAATTCGTTTAATGTAAAAATCGATTTCGTAACTGCTTAAACTAATTTGGATTGTTCGTTTGGAATATACGATATTTGACGTATTTCATTTTCGGTTTCGCTTAATGACTACCGAAACCTAAACGAACGGACCACGAGAGCCGACCGATTCCGTCCGAGCTAAACGCGTTTGACGCGATTTGGTTAGTCCCCGAGCGCCCGATTTCAATTCCCGAACTCGCCAACGATTCATCTTGACGAACATGTTTGCACGTAATACAAAAAAAAAGCGTAGTTAACGTTACATACGTTCGATCGAATATATTATTACTAAGCGTCTGGTCATTCGGCAAATATTACCTCGAAGTGTTTCGTTCAGCCATGTTGGACGCGTTTCGAATTCGTAAAAAACTATCCGTCAATTCGATCTTGTTCGTCTCGGGTAAACCGAGCGGGGACGCCCCTGAATCGTTCGTACCGAAATTTGCCTACGTTTTTTTCTAACCGGGCGGTAGCGTTTTTCGCACCGCCACGCTTGTTTCACCGTCCGTTCGTTCGTGTACGAAGCCGGTGCCGTATCGAAACGTTTACACGGCGTGACCCGAGTCCACGAATGGTCGACGCGACCGTTAATCACGATTATTGGTCGGGTAAACACGATCTTCGTCGCGCTTAAGAGCTAATACGCGAACATAAACGACGTAATCGATAACGATACCGTTGACATTTTTCATTTCGCGATCGAACCGTCGTCAGCCGTCGTACCGACGACGCCCTGTGAAATAATGACAATCGCGAATTACGACTTACGTACGGGCGTGTGTCTTAATTGAGTCTAACTACACGCGTACGGCGTATTGCGTTGACTACTCGTACGCCACGAATAATACGGTTCGATAATAATTGCGTTGCGATGCGGGGACGGCGCTCGGGCGTTGTCGGGGTTGTCGAACGGGCGAAATATGTCCGTCATAGTTACGTCGAAATTACGATAATTTTATCGGAAAAAACGACACGTACCGCCTAACCGTGTGTAACCGTAAATAGATACCGCGCTAAAACTCGTGTTCGTTATTATCGGCGAAACCGATACGGGAATAACGTCCCGAATAACCCGACGTATTTACGAACGTATACGCCGTATCTCGTTAACGCCGTGTTTCAGGAATCTAGGGTTTCGGACGTTCCAAAAATGGTCGAAAACGACGTCGTACGTCGATCGGTTCGAAAATACGAAATTCCGGCGCGCAAGTCGCGTTTCGTTCGTCTACGAACATAACGTACCGCTTACGCAATCGCGACATTTCCGTTGAAACATAATCGCGTCAAAAAATTGTCGTTTCGCTTTTCACAAAAAATGTTCGGCCCGCCGTATAATAAATACGATTCGGCGAGCCTATAATTGAATACGCTAATACGCGCTAATATACGCTAATAATGTCGCTAAAACGTCGAACCGGACGGATCACGGGACGAATAAAAGCGCCGAACCGACGGGGACGCGTGACCGGCGTAACGAGTGGAGGTTACGAGCACCGGTTGTTTTTCCGTTTTAAAATCGCCGCCGATACGCGAGATGGAATCGGAGGTGCTTTTCGGGACGCGCGAACGATATACGCTTTATTCGTTAACCGCTCGATACGTAACACTTGTGGCGAACAACAATCGTCGTTTCGGTTCGTTTCAAGAAACGTTCGTCGCGGCGCCCAATCGTCGGCGGCCTTTTTCGTTTTACACGTTCGTCAACTAATTGTAACGTACGTCGTCGGCCATCCGGATCGTATTTGCAAACGCGACGTGTCGTGTCGGGAAAATAGTTTCGGTAATACAAAAGACGCAATAGCGACGGATATAGGCGAAAAGCGCGCAGTTTCGCGCGTTCTACGGTGGTTAAGTCTTACGTATCGAACGTGCGTGCGTTTCTTTTTTACTTTTTAAAGGCGCGCCGGCCGAACGGAGTGTCGCGTACTCGTTAAAATTCTGCGGACAACTCGCGGCGGACGAAAAGATAATTTCGTAATATTTAAAACGTTGTTTTTGCTTCGCCCGGCCCTCGGTAATATGGTAATGACGGTTTAGAGGTTATATCGTGCGTAGCCGCTGCGATAAATAACGGGCCAGCGTTATATTACGTCGTCAGTTCACGTATTTCGGATAAATTTACTCGGTGGATTTAAAACGAAACACGCTAATCCGAATGAATTTCATTTTCCAGTTCGACTAACGTTTTACACTCGGGGCCCGCGTACGAAATTTTCGAATTAAAAATTTCTTCGTAGCCCGACCGCGGAACCGTATCGGTGTATTCAATAATATGTACACGCAATATATATTTTTTTTTTCGTCGAAATTAAATTAATATATATTTAAATATATTCCACGACGTAGACGCCGGTGTATGGGTGAAAATTTTTCGAATTATTCGCGATTCTATAAAACCGTCGCGCGCCGATAATATAATCGTAGCACCGGGGGAAAAAAGGCTGAACAACGACGTAGGACGTCGGCGATTTTCGCGCGTAACACGTTAAGCGTATAAAAAATAACGCGGCGTCGTATTTAGTTTTTTTTTTTACGCTCGATTCGTATACGTTATAACGTCAAAGGCTATCCAATTCGTGTTTGGAAACAGCAGCTGGCGTACAGTGGCCGTTTTTATTTATTATCGCGACAACCGTTGTATAACAGAGGCGCGCGAGTAAACCGTTTTCTACCGGGCGTGTACGCACCGATAAGACGATCGTCGATATCGACATTATTCGTATATTGTCGCCGACGTCGTTTCCGTTTCGTTAACGTCGATACGGCGAGGATAAAGAATTCGAATAGATCCCTTCCTCCTCCCCCCGGGGGTGCCGGTCTTAGATACCGTTTTTCGCCTAAACGGCGAAAAACGAGATAGCGATAACGTGTTTCGGACGAATAACGTGAACCCGTTAACGGGTTACGATTGACCTGTTGGACTACGGGATCGAAACGTAAAAGCGTACGTACAATTAGGTTAAC
Source organism: Geopemphigus sp. TES_GeoC_2020 (assembly GCA_025469175.1). Classification (NCBI taxonomy): domain Eukaryota; kingdom Metazoa; phylum Arthropoda; class Insecta; order Hemiptera; family Aphididae; genus Geopemphigus; species Geopemphigus sp. TES_GeoC_2020. Next base: position 6,617 of record JAIPRN010005602.1, on the reverse strand, counting down.
GACACGACCGCGCGCGGAAAGGTCACAGTGTGGGACCTGAGTAGGACCGGCCGAACCAACTGGCGCGTTGTCTCCCGGAATTTCGTCGCGTTTCCGTTGGCCGAACGTTTTATATCGTTTTCGGGAAACTTACGAACTTGGAAAATGTACTCCGTTTCCGTCGTATGTTCGAAACGTCCGTACAAATATTCGATACAATTACGTCGTCCGTAATTACATACAATCGAAACGTCGAACGCAAATATAAGAGAACAACCGCGGGTAAGTATTACCGTACGTTCGACGTTTTCGTTTCGTTCGTTCGAAGACACGCGACAAAATATATCCGGAGACGGAATATGTCGCTTATTTACGACGCCGAATGTATTTCGTCGACGCGAAATTATTCGCTAGTTAGTCGCGTTTTCCCGTAGTTTGATTGCCGCATGTGGTTTCGTCGACTCCGAAATCGCGTAATTGTTCGTCGGCGAAAAAGAGGCCTGTTTAGAGAACGTCACAAAAAACGTTCCCCGAGAACGGTGATCAGTCGATTAATTATTCGAAATGACCAAAACCGAGATTCTGGTCACCGATAAACCGGTATACAAAATAAGCGCGCACATATATATGTTTCGAAACGTCGCAATTACTTAAAAGTAACCAATAGGGACATTGGTTCGTTACTTTTTTTTAACGTTTCGACGGATTTGCCGACGTATTCCCGACCACGTTTCTAGAAAACCGCGAATATACCGTTGATACGTTAAAATTGGGTAACGATACGTCGGTAAAATTAGTTTAGTAACGATAATATTACTCGTATATTGGGTTATAATATTTTTACGTAAGGTTCGGTCGGGTAACGGCCGAATTACCGGGCACGACCGTCCGAAACCGATTTTGGGCAATAGGATTGCGCCGAATCATTTACCGGTTTTTCGGCGATGGAATTTATTTCGAAATTCCATTATCCTCGGCCCGGGACGAAATACGTTTAAAAAATGTATTTAGAAAAGTACGCGGCCCGTAACGCGCGCGCCCGCTTGTTGGCGGTATTCTTACGTTCGGCATTGGCATTTCGGCAATAAGCGGCTTACCGGGTAATCGAAAGGTTAGTCGCGTATTATAAATGTCCGCCGCTCGCCCTTCCCATAAATCCTCCCGCTACGCGCCGCCTTCTCCATCCCCGACACCGCGCACGAAACTTCCGCCGGTAGACGTCCCCGCGAAATACCATTAAAACGAATATCGTATTTTGGTCAATTTCTCGTACCGGGAGTTTCGGACACTACTTTCGCGTATTATGCGTATACGTAAATATTATACGGTTCTTTTTTTTTGTGGTGCATCGTTCGGTCGGACTCGTACGTAATTTGTATTCTCAAAAAAAATGAATTTCCGTACATTCGTTAGACGTATACGAAAACGGGCGTAACGGTATAGTACGTTAGTGTTACGATATACATCGAACGCGGCGATTTAGTTCGCCGAAATTTTTAATAAAAAACGAAACGAACGAAATAAATATCGAAAATACAATACGCGATCGGACACGCCGTCGGTAATTGTCCGGCGGTACGATTAATTTCCCAAAAAGAAAACCGTCCAGAGGGCGATGGTATTATATATATATATATATATATATATATACGGAATATGTGGGTAACTCAATCATTTTCGGGAATCGTAACCGTGAAAGGTGGATAGAGTTTTATGTCGGCGACTTAACAATGGCGTCCCACTAGGGGGAGAAGGGGAGGTTCGAAAATGGGACGGTCGTCGATGCCATTAAATATGTAAACACAATTTAATAGACCGGGGGCGGCTTATACCGAACGATATGGAAGAAAAAGGAAGGGATTACGCGACGAGGAATCTTCTTACACGATAAATAAAATCTGGAGCGCGGGACCCGACGACGACGTTCGCGTATCGGTGTCATCCGATATATATATATATATAATACGATAACCATGGTAATACTACGACTATATCTGTTAGATATAATATATATATACGACACGTTTTCGATCCGAAATATTCGCGAATTCCGCCGACGGACCAGATAGTCGAGAGCATATCGGCGGAACATCGGCCAGAGGGCGGCCTTTGCGCGTTTATTTTCAGCGTGTTGTCCGGGTTCGGTCAGCGCGCGAATCGGCCTGACGGACGTTTCTCACGCGCCGCCGGTCGATACGCGCTAGTACCACCGGCTGTATCCGTCTATTCGCCCGGGAGCCGACGATTTTCGAAAAACGTGTCGCGTTTGGGTGTTCGCGTTACCGAAGAAAACCCGAGCCCGCGGCTCGGCTAAAACTACGTTATCGGGACCGAAGTAATTGGAAAAAGGTCGCGCGTTCCGAATTATATCTCCGACGGTACCGTTCACGTCCGGGGTACATGTTTGCTTAGCGTCGTCGTATTTTTGACCGATTCCGTAAAGTACGCGAAAAATGATTGTCGGAATTAAAAAAAAACTGTAATAATTCCCGACAATGCTCACGTTTCCGTCGAACCGTAACGTACCGCCGTTTTTTCTCGGTCGATAATATACGCGCTCTTTTACGACTCGAAGACGACATTTAAATAATATAAAACGACGTTTTTAGGACGTATCGCGTTACAACATACGTCGTCTCGCGGTTGCTTTTAGCGCGAGTCCCGTTTTATTTCGTTGGGAAAACACTCGAAAAACCGCTAAAAACGAAATTTATTTTCTCGGACGATATTTCCGTGTAGCCGTCGAGCCGGCGGACGTAAAATAACTATAAAAATCGATAAGCCGTTTGATTACCCCGTATTTACACAGAACCAAACGAATAATGATAACCATTAATGTTATAATGGAAAACGCGTTAAAAGCCGTTCGCCAAAAGAAACGATTACGTACGTATGTATAACGAGCGTATAATAATAAAAGCGTAAAAGCAATTTTAAGAGGATAAAACCGTAGGCACTTTTATCGTAACGTTCGCCGCGACACGCGCGTAAAAAAACGGTACGGAAAAATTGCGCGCGATCGTTTAAGGCGATTTATACACGATCGCGATTAGGGGTCGCGCGCGTTATTAAACACTCCGTGGCATTCGGTCGCATATAATTCCGGTCGGGTATAAAATGTCGATAAATTAGGACGCGGTACGCGCGTGTTTATTTTATTAACGGTAATTTCGCGGCGATAACGAATAAAAAAATAATAATTTCCCGGCCGTGCGGCGTCCGGCGGTTGGCGTTTTTTCCGTCGAAATATTATGGGATCGGCGAGAGGAAATTTCCCGACCGTTCGGTTCCGAATCTCCGCGGAATTGAAATCGAATCGTAAAGCGCTTTACGATCGCGTCCGGTCGTCTCGTAACCACGGTATCCGTGTTTCGTAGTTCGGTATTATCCGGGCGACATTATCGGCGTTCCGTTGTCCGCTCGTGTCCGTACGCGCAATCGTCAACCCGTTTCAAATACGTCAACCGAATACGCGCACCGCCGCCGTTTATTGTCCAGTTTTTCCGGTCGGGAAAAACGACGCGTCGTTTAATATCTCTCTGTCTCGCCGGCGGTCTCGACGCTGTTATTATTTACTACGGTTCGCGTTCGTGGTCGACGTTATCGCGGGTACGCGCGATATTTGTTGGTCGGTTTTCCGGTTTCCGCGATCGTTTCGATAACCGTTCGGATACGGACGATAATTTCGCCGCCGACGTTCCGTGAACGCGAGCGGTAAAAACGTCGTCGTCGTCGTCGAACGCGTTTGTAATTCAAATTGCGACGAAAAAAAACAACCGTACCGTAATTCAAACACCCACGGCACTTTAAAATTCAGATTTCTCGAGTGGCGCGCTCAAAGGTAAACCTCCGATAGGTAAATGAACGAAATTTTCCGCCCGTCGTAAATACCGCGCGTTTTTATTTTTATCGAAAAAAAAATTATAAATCTCGCTCGTTCCCGATAATTCTTGTTGACACTGTAACACTCGATTATGTCGTCGTCGTCGTTATTATTTTGGTTTTTCCCTCCGTTTGTTCGTTAAACAATGGCCGACCGTTTAATAAACATTGGTTCCGAGAATTTTCTTATATTCCCGCGAAACGGAGGAATTCAATAATACAATCGACGTTTTCGTCTTAACGACGTACCGTATTATTGTCGAAAACGCCGTCGTTATTTGTTTACACGGCGTTCAGTCCCCCCCAATCTGTACCTCACACGTTCGTCACGCCGTCGGTCTATCGGCAATTTTACGCCCGGTACAATAATCGACGATCACGGCGTAGAAACGTAATTGATTCGGTAACGTACGTAGACCAATTATATACGTCTTTACGAATGATAATCGAACTAATAGACGGTTGGGAAAATAAAACACGGACGTTCGTTTGGAGAAAACGTCGACGTATGAATTTCGTCGAAATAAAACAAAAAATTATCGCCAATGAACAAGGGGCATTCGCGAACGACGACAGTTGTTGTTATTTTACGCGTTAAGCGCGTAACACTTAAACGTTTTGCGCGCGAAACATTCGTCATCAACAACGGGACCGTGCGTTCATTAGCCCGTGCCGGTAACGTAGATTCGCCGACAGACCGTGTCGGGCGATCGGCTTCGGGTGGGCGACGTTGAAAAATGAGACCGGACGAGGCGCGCGCGCTTAGGGGGGAAATTTCGTTTTTCGAAATTCGAACGGGTCGATTTTTCGGACGTCGCGGCAAGTGTAACGCGCGCTCGTCGTCCGACCGCCGCGGTGTTTTCGTATTTTCGCCACGTACCGTTTATTTAACCGCCGCCGACGCGTGTCTTCTTACCGTAATTCCGCGTCGCGTGTCCCGCGTACGTATATATTTATGCGCGTGCGTGTCGTCGGTAATTTCGCGACGAAATCAGACGCGCGTACGCGTGCACGCCGACCCGTCGTATGGTAGCGCGCCAGTTGTAATCGACGTGCCGTAACGACGTCGGAAAATCGCGCGGGGTTCGGTCGCACGCGCGGTATTACGACAACGCCGTGACAAATCGCCTGGCGTTTATTGTTATAAAATATCGGGGCAACAGCGTACCTATCATCGTACCTGGCAGGTGACTGCTCCGCTGAAACGGACGTTTTCGAAGATAACGTCGGACCGGACGGTTTTACTTTGATTCGGGTGGTTTCATAACATCCGACGATGACTTACGACGACGTCGTTAAACTACAAATCTACGATATAACCCTACGAAACGTTCGATATAACCGTACGGAACGTTCCACAATTACCGTCGCGCAACGTTCGGTCGCTAGCCGAATCGTCAACGAACGTCCAAAACGCTTTTCGTTTACCCGAAATGGCGTACGGCTCGAATACCGAACGACAATTAAACGGCGTATTTAATTGTACGAAAAACAATTTGTTTTCAACGCTAACTAACGTCTACGTCGCAACCGTACATTCTGTCAGAGCGGTCCTTATACAAAACGAAACGAATTAAATATATAAAGTCGTTTTATAGCGCGCGTATATACGAAACAAATTTCTGAAAAGTCTACGCTTCGTTACGCAGAACCCTTTCCGTGTAGCGTGTGGGTGGGTGAACGTTCAAACGGTGGTAGGCTTTTTTATCTAAACGTCACGAACACTACCGCGAGGTTACACCGTCCAAATCGCTATATATTATTTGATATTTCAAACGCCGAGTTCACCCGATACGTGTTTTATCGATGTATTTGCGTCGTCGGAATTTCGCGGATATTACGAGTAAAACGAATGAAAAAAATCGAAACGCGTTCCCGTTGAAATTCACCACTACGAAGTTGGCGGCGTACTTACTTTACCGAATTTGAAATTTCCAAAACAACGAGAAACACCTTAGCGTACGTACGCCGCTTGGTCCGACATTAAATTCTTCTCGGCCAATCGCTCGAAATAGAAACGGACAGCGTAGTCACAGTTATAATGGCGACTTATATCTTTTCATTATCTGTTCGTCATCCCACAGCCTGTGGGCGGTATTGTTTTAAATTTCTAGATGACCAGAGAAAACGAAAATAATTTTCCGGAATTTAATCATTCTCCATTGCCGCCGGTGCCAGAAGGCCATTCGATTCTCTCTCTCTCTATATATATTTATAAAACCGTTATATTTTTATATTTTTCCTCTTTCTTTGCCAACTGACCCGGTCGGTAGTGCCCCCAAAAACGAAATATATATATATATAGTTTCACCCCTCATATTCTGGCCACCTTCTTTATTTTGTACTATCTACGACGCCACAGTGAAATGTTATTATATTTTCCGATACATTCGTCGTTAGGAACTATATATATATATTTAGTTGTTTAAAAGTAAATCCATTTTAGCCCTCAGGTTACAACACATGATTATATGATAACCTCCGCTATTTATTTTTTTGATTTTATATAATACATATATAGCGATTCGCGTTTACTCATTCTTTTAGGACCGAGCAAAATAATATATTTCGTTTAAGAAAAAATAGTTTATAGCGTTACAAATCGAAAAACGTTATTATTATAACTATTATTCGATATCTTAGTTTTTGATTCACTCTGCCCCTGAACACACACACACACACACACACACACACACACACACACACACACACACACACACACACACACACACACACACACACACACACACACACAC
>JAIPRN010005601.1:0-10125 GCA_025469175.1 Geopemphigus sp. TES_GeoC_2020 | reverse complement strand
ACGTTTTTTTTATATATATATATATATATATATATATATATATATATATATATATGTGTGTGTGTGTGTGTGTGTATGTATAAACTCGATTAAAATAAGATAATAGAGCGGAGAATGAGCATAGCCGCAATGAGAATACTTAGATGGATGAGTGACAAGAGAAGATAGAAATGAATATAATAAGAGTAAGGGTAGGAATAGCGACGAATATGGATGAGAGGGAATAGACTTGGATGGTTATGAGGAGAGAAAATTCGGAAGCAGTAAGAACGGTTATGGAATTGAGCGTGGAAGAAGAGGAAGACCAAAAAAGAAGTGGTTGAACGTGATGGAGTGTGATATGAGGACTGCTGATGTGTGTGTGTGTGTAAATTATACGGAAGATCGGGGTCGAGTGGAGGTTGAGGACCAAGGTAGTCGATCCCAAATAGCTGGGAAAATAACGCGAAGAAGAAGAAGAAGAAACTCGAATAACCGGAGTGATTGTTGTCGTTAAGCATTCGGATAATCGAATATCCGCGATTTAGAAAAGGTTTCGCGCGTATTATCGCGTAATACGTAACGCAAGTTGTTTATGAAACAAACAGTTAGCAACTAATTGAAACAATAACGAAACGCGTGGGAAAACGCGGGTAATGGCAGTTCCGACACGTCCGTGCTCGCGCAGATCCCACTCGTTTAAAGTTGTTCGATCGCGGTTGGTATAACCGCCAATCCGTGTAACTGAAGGCCGGATAATCGAAACGCTGCTGTATATATATATATATATATATATATATATATAAGCTGAGGAGAGTATCGTGAACATAGGCTCAAGTTGGTGGAGGGACACTTTTGGAATTATTACCGAGAAGTTCGGAAGTGTAAAGGATAAATCGTCGTGTTCGAAAACGCGAACGGCGGTAGGGATTATTTATGGTAATTCGTTGGTCGAGTACGAGCCGAAAGCGTACGACAATCGTATCGTAACGGATATGCCGTGAATTCGACCGGTTTGTTCCGGTCGTTTCGCGGCGCGGTCGACGGGACTCTGGTCTATTCGGGACGCACGTCCGAAAAACGACGAAATACCGAGCGGGGGCTGACCGTTCGGATACCCCCCCCTATTTTAAATTAAGGTACCGCCCTAGCCAATGTTCGCGAACGAAACGGACGTTTACTTTCGAACAACGTGCCGTCGTTCGTGCACCGACAGATACGTTTTCGGCTCTCGAGGATACATCGTACACGTACGTCGTATATTTCGGGTTTCGCGCGTGTCGGGTTTATTTAACGTTATGGCAACGGCGGCGGCGTATCGTCCGAAGCGGAATGGAAGTTAACTGGTACGCCGAGTGAAAAGGATCGCGGCGTATATTATTACTATAGTTAAGACCGTTACACCCACTTACCACGCCGTATATACTTCGAGAACGTCGTCGTTATAACCTGTAGGTACACCGCGCGCCTTAAACCGTGTACCTAACCCGCCAAGTTATTTATTAGACTTTCGTCGGGTTTTTTATTCGGTTTCGCGATGCACTCGCGGACGGACGACTAGCGTTGTACGCGTATGCGTGTACGAGCGTTCGTGTACATACGCCCAACGACCGATGATGACGACGACCCGCCTGTAAATACGGAAAATCGTAAAAACGATCGTAATTAACCTACCGATTATATAACCGTACGCGTGCCGCCGAGCAATTAACCCCTTTTTCCCGTATATAATATACGATTAGGTTCCGCGGATTCAGTGGGTCCGTCGTCCGTCCGAAACTACCGTTACCACGTTCGTTTTACGTCTTAATCTCGTCGATTTTGTACCGAGGGTTATTATTATATTTCCATTTACGACCTCTTCCGGTACGTTCGTAATGTTCATTCGGCCGCCCGCCGTCCAGGCGGAATAAACGAATATCATCGCCGGCACGGGCGCGCCGTTCTCTTTCTCTCTATACATATTTATTACGGTATTCTCTTCTCCGCTACCGACTCTATCGGCCACCCCTGTCCTCGCCCGTCTATCACGTCGCCCGATCCCTCGCGTCTTCATAGATATCCCTCCGTATTACGTCACACCGTCATCGCCGCCCTTCACACCGACCCCTTTCTACGGCCCGTTTTCATTCTCATTGTCTCCGTGAAAAACGCCCGCGATGTTTCGAATAAACGTCGTAATTCTAACGAATGTTGACGGTAAAACGAAACGAAAATTGACAACGCGTCTTTTCGAAAACGAGGGTGGGAGGCTTTTTCGGTTCGTTTTTTTCGACCCGGAGGAGTGTGTGTTCGGCGATGTTTCGCGAGGCCGAGCGGGATACATCATTTACTCGTTGATCACGAACCTTTCGCCGAATTGTTCGTTCGAAAAATTATCGACGTCCCGAATATTTTCGAGAATCGTTTTTCGTACCGTCGTACACGATTTATTGTTTATAACAAAAATACGCCGCGTATTTTTAGGGAACGAATTCTATTTTTTTTGGCGATAATTCGTTCGTAATTTGTTCGACGTGTTCGTCTACGAAACTCGTCGGTTCGACGTACGACAATTAAACAAGACGTAACGAAATACGAAATAACGTAATACGATCCGTGCAAACTACTGAAATCGTGGGCTGACCGAATGCTCCTTGCTAAACGTGTAAACGCGGTAATCGACAACGGGACGAGGAAACCGAGTGTTCAGTAAACACGGATACCGCGATCGCGATTCCGACGTTCGTACGACGTACGCGCGCGCGGCTATTGCGTTTTTTCCCAAAGTTCCGCGCAAAACGGAGACAGGGATATCCGCGTCAATTACGGGGCCTCCGTTGTTGGCGGTGGTCGCGCGTGCGCCGCCGTAGAGTCTCGTGATTTATACGTTTCGTCTCGGGCCTGATCGCGCGCTCGGAAAACGCGCAACGCGCGGCCGAATAATAATAACGACGATCGTTCGAACAAAAGGTAACCATTCACCGGACGCGATGGCCACGAGTGGAACGAACGCGAACGATATATATATATCGTATAAATAAAAATAAATTTGTACCGCCGGGGCGCCGCGAACGTACCGCGGATTACTCTTATCCGCGTTTCGGCGGGATACGTCGCGCCGGACACAGGGGTGGGAACGTAGGAAACCGACGGCCTAAATAATATAACATTCTTCCGTTCCGCGGGCGTATTGTCCGTTGATCGCGCCGCCGGATATTTATTATTTAACGAAGGTACGAAATCGCTGAAGTATTTTATTCCGAATTTTTCCCGACGAAAATTATCGTATTCGTAAACGTTTTCCCGGCGGATAACGGGAGGGGGGCGAGCGAAATTAGTCCCCCGGACGAAAATCATCGCCCCCTCGCACATACACACACTGAGTGTTCGTTTACTAGCCGAAATCGAGGATCGTAGATAGGCCAACACACACACGTACGTCGTTATATAATCGGCAACGAAATACGGAGTACGGTCGGTGTTATTTTCCCTCCACAATTCGTTTACGGCCGGCCGATCGTTTTTTTTTTTATATATTCCGATTAAAACGTTCACGTACGCGACACCGTACGCCGTATTAATAAAATATTTAGCGGGCGTTTCTCCGTTTCAATCGTCGCGTCGGGTCACCGACGGTAAGAACAACTCCGCGTACGTTCCAACCGCGGCGGTGGGAGGGATGGGAGGGGCCCAATAAAAGTCGCGTTTAATCGTAAAAAGCTTTGTGAACCGCCGACGGTGTACGTACGTACGCCCGGACGACATATCAAGTCGTCTAGTCAAATTGGTCGCCGTCGTCGGTCTACGGGTTATTACGGGCGATTATAGTCGGCCCGTCATTCGAGACGGCGGCCGTTGGACGCGACCCAGCGAAACGTCCGCCGAAAAGCCCGGGCGCGCCGTTATTTATTGGCCGCGAACGTGTCCGACGAGAACGTCCGCGTCGCGCGAATTGCCGCGATCCGTCGTTACTGCGACGGAGAAACGTTCGGCGAACGCGGCGGTATATCCGCCCGCCGTCGAAGTGTACCGTGGAGTCGATTTGTCGTTAGCGTTGGAACGAAACCGAGAACGTTCGTCGACGAATCGTCGCCAATTTTTCCCGAAATTCGCCCTAAATCGTCACCGGTAGTCGACACGGCGGTTTTTCGGCGCGCCCGCGCCCCCGAACAAATTGCCGACGGTCCGGCAACGCACGCAAAATAAACGCTCGTCACCGCGCCATCGGTCGTTCGCGCCGTAGTCACGAAAAGCACGCGACGACGGTGTTACGTAATAAATGTTAGACACTTATCGCGCCTAATCCTCGCGTGTCCTAACGATTTCGCGTGATTCGTCCGCCCGCCCCTTTTCCGCGCACGCAGCACATACACATCCGCACATGTCCGTCGCGCGGCTGTCCCGGGCACTCGTCGACCGGTCATCAACGGTGGTCCGTGAACGTAGTCGGAACGTAAAGAAAACACGAGACCGTCATTCCGTGCACGTCGCCGTAATAATACCTCGCCCTGGTACGCGCGCGTACACTTACGTACGTATAAATATACAGACGAACCGCGCGTTAAGTACGCGGCATCGAATATTGTGTTACATTACGTGTGGTGATCGCGCGCGAGCGCAAAAACAACGCGACAATAATGCGCGGAAAACGCGTGGGAGGTCGCGCCCATCCATTGTTCGTGACGCGTGGCCGCCGGACTCGTATGAGTGTCACCCGCACCACCCCCCGCCCCATCTGGTACACGAGGAGGACGCCTACGACACGCGCGCGCCCGACGATTACCACCGGCAAATCGGTCGTAAACGTAATATAAATATTAAACGAACGCGTAATATTATTACTGTACAGGGTGTGCACGTTCGTGCGCGGACTCGGCGGCAGTCCTGTCGGCGTTTTATCCGGCCAACTCCTCTGCCTCCCCCCCCCGGGAGGAAGAAGGGGAGGTTTCCTGTGTCGATGTTTCCGTGTTCGCGTCGCGCGCGCCGCCGACCCGTGTGTCGGACCCATCGTCCGTTATCGTAACGCGTAAATCCGTCCAATCGCGTTTTTTCGGTATCTAACCGACGGTAGATAACAGCCAGACTTGAAACGCTTTCGTTGTTTTTCGAGACGATTTTTAATGTGGCGAGAGAGAAGGAGGGAGAGAGAAAGAGAGAGCCATTTCGGAGCCGAATCGAGACCGAATCAACAGAGCGTCGATGGGTATAACCCGGCGTGTTGATTGGACGATACGTATCACATACTGGTGGAAACAAAACGTTCGTCGCCCGTTAATTCGTCGGTGTATACGTGCGGCGCGATCGTCGTCTACGGAGAATGATTCACGCGTTTCGCCGACACTCCCCTCCCTCCTACTGATGTGTTCAACCGACGGACGGGGTACGTGTCGGCCGGATATATATGTACGACGAATTCGGCCGGCGACGCGTTTGCGATAAATATATTATCGCGCGCGTTCGGCAAAAAAAACTTACGCCGTTTAACGGACGATTAATTAAGTTACGCTCGCGTCGACCGTCGGAAACTCGCGGTGACGGTAAACGGGCCAAGTACGAATTCGTCCGATAACGGCCGACGCTTTTGTCGCCTTCTTGTCCTTCGTCAGTTCGACGGGACCGCCGTTACCAATCTCTCCCCGTCACTCCGACACGCCGTGTCTGCAACGCGACCCGCGTTGGTCGCTAAACATTTCGGTGACTGCCGGTCGTCGGGTTTTCGGGCTGTTTCGGTTCGTTCGTGCCGGTGCCTGGCCGCATTTTGACCATCCTCGGTCCGCACGCGGCCCCGAACCATTCTAGCCGTTCGCCTTCTGATTACGCGATAACGAACAATACCCATCATTCGTTCCATGGCTTTTTCGTCCGCGCGATTTCCCGATTGCGATTTCGTCCGCGCACTTCCCTTACCGACTTATTAGCGTTTGAAAAACGTTTTAAACGTACCCGAGTAGCGTCGAAATACCACGAATGTTCGTACGGCGTTTTTTTTTGTTTTTGTAAATCGTCTTTCGGTAGTACCGTTTAAGGTTATTCGCCACGGACTACGAAACGACTCGGGACAGGACGCAAGCGAGCCAACGATACGGAAAGAGACAACGGTATAGGTAAATCACGCGTTATCGTCGTATCGAAATCATCGAAGAACGCGTGGCATTTTTCAGATTTTATCCGCAGATCCCCGGTCGTTACGATAAATAATAATAACGATATTATATAATATATACACGACGTTCTACAAATCGATGTTAATGATAAAACGCGAACGTTTCCGTTATAAATTATAGAAATACGGACGATAATATATCGCGTGTACGTTGAAGTACCGATACGTACGTACGTGTACGCGCAATATATATTACAAGATTCGTAGCGCGTCGCCGGATTTCGTAATTTTACGACGGGCCGGACGTGAGAACAAGCAAACGTACCTCGTCGCGGTGAAAACGGACAGAAAAATTCCCGACTACCGCCGCGTAAAACTAAAATTAATATCGTACGGCCGCGCGGCGTACTCGGCCGCCGCCGAGGTTTAATAATAATAATACGGTCGCGGGCGACGATTAATAATCGCCGAGCACGACACCGGGGCCGCTCGGACCGCGCCGAATTATTAATTATCCCCGAGTCCGCGCGACGCGCCTCGTCGACCGTTATTACGTTCGCGTTACTTTCAAACAAAACACAAAAAAAAAAAAACACGAAAACGCGAGAAAATCGCTCGTTTCGCCGAGTTCTCGCGGACGAACCATAAAGGTTCCGACACGCGTTTACCCCGTCGCGTCGTCGTCGTATTACGTTTCGTTTTCGGTATTCCGGTCGAATTTCTTAACAAAACCGCAAGTGTCCCCCTCCACCCGTGTACCATTCGCCCCGTCCTAATTCGACGACGATTGTTTTCCCGAAACAACCGTCCGGGAATTCTCTACGAACTATACACGGCGTACGTTCGTTATAGTACTTCTTCGGCGCGAACGAACCGCACGAAACTTCGCCGCGCGTTATTTACGTTATCGTTCTTATTCGAAAAAACGCACCCCCCTTCCCACAATCACCACCGACCGAAATCGTATAGATAATAACGATATATTTATATACGAGATTTCCTTCGATTCGTACACTTTTCGGGCCGATCGTACGCGATTACGTTTTTTTCTTACGGCGACGTATTCGTGTAATGTACGGTGGTGACGGTGTCTACGGACAAATAATTCGACCGGCGGGCCGTCCGATCGTCGACGCGGCCAATAACGTTTCCGAAACGGTTAGAAAGTCGCGACGGATTGCCCGGTCCGCTCTAGCCACCGGTCGGATGAAATTACGCGCGCGCCGGACCAACCGTTCGGACTCGTCGGTTCCGGCCGGGCACGTTTACGCGGAGTTATTCCGAACGGAACGCCGTTCGTTTATGCGACGGCAGGCCAGCTAATGTGTGCGCATCCACCGTGCGGGTACGACGTACGGTACACGTGAATCCGTGTACACGCGAACCCGGAGAATACTAGCGACGTAATTTGAAATTCAAAAACAGGAACGCAGACGGATGGCCACCCCGAGGCTCGTGTTACGTGTGTTGCGCGGTGTACGGTGGCGGCGGTGGCTATCACGGATTATTTCCGGCCATTTATAAAGAGGCCCCCGGGTCGGTGGGTTAGGGCGGAGGACGGGAGGAGTCCGCCTACGTTTCGAGAGAAAACGGACGAAATTCCGAGATTTTACCGGCCGATTTAACTCGTTTACCGGGTACCGTTCACGAAAATGCCCTTAAGGCGTATTTCACGACGCGGCGGAGGCGGCCGAACCGATATTCGTCGTTAAACGACGCTAAATTTTAAGAGCAGTTACGGCGGTTAGGGTACAATTACGGCGCGTTTTTAAATTGAACATCCTTATTAAAAATGTATACTCGCGTACACCGTAAACCGCGCGTGTACGTCTACACGTCCGCACGAAGACAATGCCGCGCGAGGACGTTTATTTTAATTAGCCGTATCGTTACACGAATACGCGTGTACGCATTTGTACGTACGAGCGCGTCTAATCCGTTTGGCTAGTTCTCGAGTAGGTTTTTTATTTAACTGGACGAATGGCCGTTGATATACACGCGGAGCCCGTCACGTCGAAATCAACGGTTTTTCCTTTCGTTTCATTTTTCTCGCCGTTTTATTCGCCCCGGCCGCTCGACGACGGCGTAATATTTTCCGATTAGCGTTTCCACCGTTGGCCAACTAATCGAAAACGTTTCCGCTTAAACGTCGCGTCGGACGTACGCCGAACACGGACGTCGGCCAACGTTGTCGTCGCAGTCGCCTCGCCGTTATTAATTACGGAAACGACCCGACCACGACGTATTACCCTTATCGACGCCAAACCGATCATTTACTCGCGGTACGGTTACGGCACGACCGGCCGAGTGGGTTTCCGTATTGTGACGCGAAATCGCGCGGAAAACGGAACGCTACCGCTAACAAATGGTTCCGATCCGTCGTTGGAGAGCGTCTCGTCGTCGTTCGTTTTTCGCTCGGCGGAACGTGACGCCGTGTGCCGCTACTCGCTGGCGGTAGCGCGAGTAAATTTCCAATCAGGGTCGCGAATCGAAAACGCGGTTAGTCAAAACACATCCCGAAAACCAACGCCCGTAATGCTCGTCGTGCGCTCTCGTGTCCCACGCGTCATTCTCCTTGGCCCGGTGTCCCGACCGACGGCTCGGCCGATTTACGTACTCGAGGACGTCTCGACCGGCCGGGGTCGTGTACTACGCAGTAGTATAAACGGACAGAGGTATGTGTGTGTAACCGTAGTTGCCGCTGCGGATCGCGCGAGTCTCCGCCGCCGAGGCGCGGGCGCGTGCGTGTCGTAATTTTTTATTCAAATTAGCTCCGTCCGTAATAACGACGAAATAATGGTTATAATAATACACGTCCCGCCGGTTTAGTATAATAATCTGAAGCGACGCGCCCGAGGGTGGACGGAATACAAACCGGCCCGGCGCCGTCCTCTACGGGTCCGTACACCTCCGGCCCTGTTCGCGTGGTCCCTTCCCGTCTCGGACGTCTATCGTCGTAGTACGTCACCAGTACCCGCGTGACTAGTAGAGTCGCGGCCGACATATGCGTCGACGTACCGATGGAAAGCG
Source organism: Geopemphigus sp. TES_GeoC_2020 (assembly GCA_025469175.1). Lineage (NCBI taxonomy): Eukaryota > Metazoa > Arthropoda > Insecta > Hemiptera > Aphididae > Geopemphigus > Geopemphigus sp. TES_GeoC_2020. The sequence continues at coordinate 1,031 of JAIPRN010005601.1, read as the reverse complement.
TCGCGGGCGCGCTTTTTTTCTTTATTCGCCGGTCGGCCGTGTACGGCGATTTGTTACCGCGCGCGCGTTCCTAAGTACTCGCCGGCGCGATAATGTACCCGGTCGTAGAGCGGCGGCGTTCGATAAACGCGTCGGGGATATACGGCGTGCCCGCGGCCATTAATTAACGAACGATACGCGTTAGGAGAAAAGTTTTTAAAGATACGCGCGCGTTTAGTAGGCGATCGTGGCGTGTATATACGTATATGTTTAATGTACGTATATATATATATATATATGGCGCTGAACGCGAGCGTACTACCGTAACCGTCCTTGGAGGTCGGTCGAATATCCGAGACTAATTACTTTTCGATAACGGACTAATGGGCGCCAAATGCCCGGCGCGCATAGTCTCCGTTGCTTTCGTCCCATCACTTACAATAATAACGCGCGTACGTTTTATTTTCAATTTAACGCTCCGGAAAACGTATTGTAATTACACAATTGCATTAATCAAGCGCCGCTGGTTTTGTACGAGACGACCACCGCCACCATATGTGTGTGTGTGTGTGTATACGTATACGCGTAATAAGTATACGTACGACGACGACCGGTCGAGATTTATCGTCTCGTAATATATTTTACGTTCGATGTTTGTTTGTTATTAAATTCTAAGCGACATACCGGCGCGTACCACCCGATTTGGAGGCCTTCGTGCGAGTGTAAATATTATTTTCAAACACCGACTGCCGCGACCGATTGTTACGTCCGCCGCGTATTCGTCGTGAAAATTACCGTTTTCCCCCGCCGACCGAAAACCGTACCGATTAGCGCTCCGGAAAAAATCGGCGCCGTCGCCAAAAACTCCGATTCGTCGTTCCCGGACTACGAATCGCCGCCGTAATCGCGAGGTTTCCTCGTTCCACACGAAATCTCCGTCTGTTCGTTACACTGTACGCCGTGTACATTCGAGAACGACGGGGAAACGGTTTTTTTTTTTTTTTTTTTTTTCCGGTTAATCCGCGGCGGTTTTTGTTGTTGTTGTTTACACG
>JAIPRN010005600.1:0-10126 GCA_025469175.1 Geopemphigus sp. TES_GeoC_2020 | reverse complement strand
GCGGTTACTGTCGATCGGTTTTTTTTTTTTTATTATTTCGCGTACGCTGAATCGAAATTTCTCTATAATTATAGAGTCGCCCGTTGTTATGACGATTTACGTTACCACGTTATCCCACGTACGATATATATACACGCGCAACGGACTATACGAATTTTACGTCGGTTTCGATCAAATACGAATCGATTAATCGTCGAAAAATAAAAAACGACGCATTTTCTCGGCGAACAATTTTCCGTATTCGGCGTGTTCGGACGATTTTAGCGCACGTTACAATCCGGTGGCGAATTGTACGAAGTTGGTACACATCGTACCGACCGGTGTATCGATTGTCCCCAGTTAGTTTCCTCGAGCGCGACTCGACCCGGCGTGAGAATCGCGAAAAAATCGACCACGGTATTCGTTTCGGACGCGGACCGTTTTTGTGTTTTTTTTTTTTTTTTTAAAGCTCGAAACCGAGCCCGCGACATTAGACAAATTTAATTACCACGCGGCTAACGTCGATGGCGATTGGTTTTTCGAATTCGACGGTTCGTCGTCGCTCCCACATTCGAAACTTTAACAGACAATCCGGTATCGAAATAGGTGATATTGGACAACCGGTATCGATTGCGTTCAAACTATTATCGATAATCCGCCTACTTGGGTACCAATTAAATGGTGCTTAACACGCGATCTTTTCTGATAAACTCTTTGAAGTAACGATCGATAAATCCGAGTTTCCCTCCGTCATATATTCGTTATACGTTTTCCGACGGGCATTCTGATAACCGAATGTAATAAATACCGAAAGTAGAAACGCGTACGAGACAAAAAACATATTTTTTATCGGAAAACTCCCACGATTCTCGTGTACGTAAACAATTTTACTGATACCGAAACGAACATAATACACGACGTAACTCGCGTCTTAATAACAACAATATGATAAATTAGGTTTACGGAAAAACGGAACAATTTCGTTCAAAAAACTAATTTATTAACGCGTGCAACGTAGACACTCGCTTCGAACAATACAGGTACCAAAAAAAAAGAAAAAAAAAGAGAGTTCGATTAATGGTATTTTATATCACGTCGCGTCATGTTAAGTGTACGCATTTGCCCGTGCCGTAAATCAAATTGCTATTGAAATTAAATAATTCGTTTGATATACGCGTAAAAAAAAAAAACACCTCGTCACGAGCAAAAAACGGTTTTGATTAGCTCATCGAAAACACCGTTTAACATGTTCGATTATTCGCGTGTCCCTTGTGATTACAACAACGAAAACAGACGTTAAAAAAATTACCCGTCTCTCGCTTCACAGCTTCGCACACCGAGTACACACACACACACACACACACGAACGGTAAATACCATTTCGTGCCGTATTTCCGTAATTTACGAACAAAATTACACGCAGTAAAAGTCGTATTTATAATTTTCGTTTGTAATCCATTCGCCCAGTTTTTTGGTCCTCAATCGATTTCGTAGTTCCGTTTCGTCACATTTTCGTTTACTCAAATGCGTTTCTTCTACATTTGTAGTGTATTTCATATTCCATCGATTACGTAAAAAATGGTCTAGATTGTTCGTTCGAAATACACGTAACGCTGTACTTTTCGAGAATACGCGCAACACTCGTATCGTCCATTACTGTCAATATTACTACGAAACGAATTAGACGCCCCCCCCACCCGTTAAATGAAACCTTCAACGACGCCCAGCAGTTGGGTACGGTATTATTTTGAAGACAGACGCGTCTAACTTAGAGACGTTTTTTTTTTCTTTAACAAAGAATACCGTACCGTATAAACGTAAGCAATTTTCTTCGCGTATATTGTTTAAGAAGTTCGTTCGACCGTTCCATTTTGAATTTCGTTCGTAATTTCGCTATTACAACAACTGCTCCCTTCCCGTATTTGCCACGCCGACTTTTGTTCGTTAAACGGTAACGTGCCACGTTCGTTAATTGCAAAGTAGTCTCGGGGCATATACTTTTACACGGGTCGAAGAAGATAAAATCCGTCGATATAATCGGCAAATGTCCAGGCAAGCGGAATAGGCACTAAAAACGTTGAACGCCTTCGAAACGCTTTATTGGAAAATGTTAAGCCCCATAGTTAAACGTTACTTTCCCAATCAAGGTGGTTACCGCCGATATCCAACCATTATTCGATTTATTACTGGTAATAAAGACGCGGATATTGACGTTTCCGCTGAACTACGTAAACCCCGAATTCTATACGAGCGAATATAATAATTACTCGTAAAAGGGATATTAAAAAAGTATTTTCATTAAGTTCTGTCCGTTGTTTCGGATACAGTGTTGATAGAAATATAGGTCGCCATTCGAAAACGAAAAGTTTGTAATTTCGATAACGTTACGTACGAGTGACTGTTGTACGATTTACCAGCGAACAACAAAACGTCGACGCAATATTCGTCTCGGCCGATGATAATCGCGCAGATTCGTGATCGAAAGATTATGCTCACTTCGTTCGTAATAAAGGTTTTCTTTTACGACCGTTACGGTTTAGTAGATACAATACGTAAACGTGTCGATAATAGTTTTATCAAATAATAGTTTTTTTTTTTTTTGGATGGAAATGTCGAAAACGCTCGAGTGGACGAAAATTGTTCGATAACGACGGTACTTCGGAAATTGTTTTCATTTCGTTCGTTTGAAAACGTGTGTTTTGACAATTTCGTTTTAGGTTCCTCGAACGATTTTCAGATAGAGTATAGGCCGACTTACGGGGACGGTATTCGTAATTCTTCGGGTGGGCTTCGACGTGTAATGTACCGTAGAAATCCAATCGGAAGCCTTCGGTTAACTGATTGGAACGTTCGCCGAGATCGTAGATAAGATAGTTCGACTAGCCCCCATTCCGCTATCCGCAAATTCGAATAGCTCGAGATCACGTAAATCGATAATTCGGTTTTTTAAAACCGAGCTGAAGATCGGAAAACGAAACCTAACCAATCGCGCTTAAACCGTAGTTAATTGATAGAAATCGATTTTGGTCACGGATCAACCGTAAATAGGGTATTACTGCGATTTGAAGACCGAATGGAGCCGTCCAATTGAATTTGGACACTTAACGCACGAACCGTGTTTGACGGCGAACGCTGTCGGGGATGTTCTCTCCGTCTCGTCCGACTTGGCGGCGATTTGGTCGCGTAAACATTACGCGAGATAACCCGTCCGCGGGCGTATACCAATACGTCCAGGGTAACGCGCAGCCATTTCTCGCTCAATCCGAGGCCGTAAATTCGGTACTCGAACCGTAATTTGAGGACGGGTGGGGGCACGTTGACCGCGTGCCATTCGGTACGCCGTACGCGAGGTAATTATTTCGTCAACTTCGGCGTCTGACCGGTTCGGTCGGCGCGCCTCCTGAAAACGGAAAACCGTACACGGGGAAAGTCGAGTAACTACGAATTTGGGTTTTTTTTTTCTTCTTTTAGACGACGAAGAAAACCACGGACAGGCGCGCGCAAGTGCGGCCGGCTTTGTCGTTCGAGAATAATGTTTGGACAAGGAAATTCGCACGGTAAACGCTTCGACGTACAAACGGAATACCTTCGGGATGATAATTAATTCCGAGCGACCGCGGACGTTTTGCGTAGTAAACGTGAATGGCGGAAGTGTTTTTTCTCGACCGCGTCCAGCCGGAATATCTTCTTTTTTTCTATTTAGCTTAAACGATATTTTCCCTTCGTGACCGTTTCGAACGTTTCCAGTACAACCGTCGCCGTTCTACGGCGTTTTCGGGTTTTTTACGTTTGACCTAACCGATCGTCCGCACCTTTTGTCCGGCTACACTTCGGTTAATTTCTTTCTTTTACCGCCGTATTTGAACGGACAACGTGAACCGTTTACACGCCCTAGCTCAAAACGAAAAAAAGACACGAAAATAAAACGCCGCGCGACCACTGAACTACGTATTTATAATTAATTCGCCATTTCCTTTTCGCGCGTTTTATGGCCGTATAATCTTTATTAACGAGTCGCCCGACGGTGTACCTATTTTTCGCGCCGTCCTACTCCGCCACGCCCGTACATTGTGCCAAATCTTTTGGACGATTATTATCTCCTCCTCCTTCTTCCCTCTTCTCCCCCACCCATCCACGTTAGTCCCAAAAACGCGTTACTCGTTATTATCAAATGGTTTTTCGCCGCCTTCATTAGGCGCCCGGTGGGTACGTACGTGCGATATTCTACGATTTTCACGCCGCGCTGATGTTCGTGTTTCGCGTTTCCCGTACCGCCGTGGTGAGTACCCCGGGCGAAGCTCCACCGTCGCGTGGATGTTACGGGAATATTCCGCCACGCCCGTTTTCTTTCGTATTCCCCAAATGATCGCCGAAAATACGACGAACGTTTTCGTGCTCGGACCGCATTTTATTCGAACGGAAAAAATAAACGCACGTGACCGACGTATGTCGGTGTCCGTATACAACGCGAACCGTCTGTACCGTCGATACGTACGTGTTTGATACGCGTGAGCGTGTCGTTTCTGGGTAACACAAACGGGAAAACACCTACGGCGCCCGGTGTGGTACGAAAACGCCGTACTGGTTTCGGGGGATTTTTCTTCTTTTTTTTATTCTACGGCCGTTATTTTGAATAAATTGAGCGTAACCGGAGACGAAAAAAACCCCGAAATATTCCCCGGCTAATGTGTACAACGTCACGCGTTGGTTTTCTTTTACCAATACGTGCGAAATCGGTCGCGCGATTAGTTCGGAAATAAATCGATTGTACACAGACGTGAAAAAAATAAATTGAAAGCGTACGGCGGTTCCGAAAGTTTACATCGAAACGTCAAAGGGAAAAACGTATTAATCATAATAGACGCGTGTATAGTTTTTTTGTTTAGTTTTTGAAAATTGCCTCGTGCACGCGCGCCCGCGTATATTTTTATTCTTTACTCGTACGGTTTATAATTTTCGTTTACCTTCAATTTTATCGAATTTTCCAAACTTATAACCAGCCACCGGGTCTTCTTCTCTCTCGTTCTTTCACTCCTCGCTGTACGTGATACGGCACCGTAGGTTCGGCCATCCTCGTTCTGAGCCTTCGTTCACACGTACCACTCTGTATTCCCGTCTATCCACCTTCTCCTTGCTCTTCTTCTCGGCCTTACCACGCTCATTTCCGTGACTCAACTCGATTGTTCTCGTAACACGGCCAAGTAACACTACTACGGTGAACGTTTAATTGGAAATCGGCCGTACATGTGTACGCGCGCAAAAAGTTATTGATATATATGGGACGACGCCACAATCCGGAGTAGACGTCGAAACATTCGATTCAAGTAGATTTTTGTCGCGCATGACCAATACGAACTTCGTGGATTCAATATGAAAATTACGAAAGTGTTAAATAAACGAGTATACGTACTTACATAATCAACGAGAAAGTAAACGGATACTAAATAAACGAAAACACCAAATATATTATAGCTACACGCGCGTAAAACTAACATTATACTTACAGCGTATCGCGCACCGCCGATGCAGATATCCCGTGGAAATCTAATTGAATTTACGTCCTATTCAATAGTTTAAAGTTCCGCCCTATTCAATTATAATTGGAATACTTCTGCGCCGTAATAAACGCGTTATTAATTTAATTTTAATCATTAGGTAATCAACGAACAAATTTCACGAACTGAAGTAGCCATTTTGTGAATATAACGTTGAGAACAATTTTAACGCATAAAACGGTTAAATTACGTTACGTCAACGATTTTTGTTTGCATTGAAAAACTTCTCAAACAAACCGATGTACGCAACGGACGACCGACGGAAATAATCGTAAACTTTTACAAAATATTCTCGAAGAATAGTCTTTAACGAAAATATCCAACGGCGGAAGGGAAACATCGCGGATCAGCAACGCGGGCTTTCTTAGATTTCAAAAACATTTTTAATCGAATAAAATGTAAACGCTCTTCTGGCCGTTAAACGACGCAAAAGTACACGACGCATAATCATTGTTAATAGACTAACCAGGTCACCGTGGGGACACCCTGTACATATATAAATATTATTTAGAAAGCGCGAAAAAACTATATCATTTATCGGCTACCCAGCACGCGCGTGTAGGTTATACGTACGCTATTATATCGTCTTATCAGCCGAATCAACGTAGTGGCGAAGGGGTAGGCTTCGACCCACCGGATGTAAAATAACAATGACCGTATATTTCCTAGTCGAGTCCGGTGAGTTGTGATAGGCGGGTGGTGTGTGGTGGTCGCGGGGATCGGGATAACGACAATGTCGAAATAGAAGGGAGCCCGTACTGTATATATAAATGTCCAAATATAAGAGAAATACGCGGCGAACGCCTGTTGCGTTCTGAATCGTATAGGCGCGCGACGACGGCGAAAACCCGTGGGCCGTAGTGCTCGGTAAAAACTCGACGCCGACAGGATTATTTTCTTTTTCTCGTGGTACCATTTCGATCCTGCTGGTTTTCGATAAACGACATTTTCGTTCATTGTGTGTGTGTGTGTGTTTGTATACCTAAAGTTAAACGATTTCGTCGTTTTTCAGACACGCACACACACACTCACACTAATATATATATATATTCAATGCCGGTGCGTCTACTCTAAATATATACGTTCAATTTTAACGTACTTACGCGATGGTTAGACAAATTTTGAAAATCAGTATCTAACGGTTGGGCACGTTTTTCCTAACCATTTCGACGTACGGCCAACCGGGAAAATGTATAGTCTATACACGAGCGATTACAGAGACACCGTCGGAAGGCCAACGTAAAATAATACGCGCGAATAATTTTCGTTTCGAACGTTCGTAAGTAGAAACGCGCAAATCGTTATTGGTTATATACCGAACAAGAACGGAAACGATAATATATATAAATACGCCGAAAAGGGTAGTGAAACGAATAAAACGGAGGGTCGGAATTGTGTTTACGTTTCAATTGTCGTCGGGTAAATAATACGACAAAATATTAGTGTTTCCTGAACAGTGAGGAGAAACTCCTACGAACGTCGAGAGCCTTGTAAAATATAAACGAAAATATATATTGGACGAAATTTATATTTATAAACGGTACATTCGCGTATAACGTATACGGACGCGCGGGGCGAATGCACCGAAAACAATTGAAGCGGTCGGTACTTATGATCGCCGCCGTTCGATTGTGCGCGAGCGATCGAATTACGTAAAGCGTTACGGGTGACGTGGCCATTTGTGGACTGGCGACGACGCGGAGCGTTCGTAGTTTTGCGGGCAAAATTGTCCGTATTCACGCGTCGAAAACACGAACACCGGGAACGAACGACCGTTGTTGGCGAACAAAACGAACGACAACAAGAGCAAAAAAAACGGAAATCGCGCGAAACGCGTAAACGCGCGCTATGATCGATGCAAACGTCGGACTTTCGGATTAGGGGTCGGGCCGGGCATTGAGAAGTCGGCCAAAATGGTTGGCCGGGTCGTGAAAGTTTTAACCGTTCCGGCGTTCACCTCTCCGCGGTCCGGGACGCGAATTAAAATCGGAATTACGCGTTGCCGAAAATGGCGCGAAGGGTGGTGGTACACCGTTTGGCCATCGAACCGTCCGATGGATAACACGCCGTCTTCCCAGCCGGGCTAAACACCCACGGACTGCACGTTTTGGCACCCAAGCCGTTCCAGTCGCCGACCTAAAAGCTTTTTTCCTCCCGTACGCGCACGAACCGGAACAACGGCCAGACAGTAATCGCCGATACAATCGCGCGGCGACTTTGAGCACTTGTCGAAACGATCGAACGTCTCGTCGGTCCATTATTACGCTATACGCGCACACACTCGAGATACTCGTGGGACGTTATGTTCCGCGCGGACGCTTAAACGATATTTTTATACACTTAGACGACGTCTTATGGCGGGCGCGTACCGAAAATAAATCACGCGTCGTCATCCCTCCCCGCCCCTCCTGCACAGGCCTCTACTACGGTCCGTCAGTGTCCGGGGAGGGGACAAACGGACAAACGTTATATCACTTTCGCGCCCGTAATTCGACAAAGACGCGCCCACCCGTCGATTTTGAGACGATTCGGGCGACGGAATAACCGTTTTCGCTGTTTTTACACCCGTTCGGTTAAGTGGCCAGTTAGTTGTACGGCGAAGGGACGGTTACCGACCTTTTTATCGCCCGAGTACCGCTTGACATTTTTACGATCGATACGTGCCACCTAAAATCTAGAAGGTTAATCGCGTACGAATTAACGGGCTATAAACGAACATTTGTGTCCGTCTCGTTAAATATTCAAATTACGCGGGCTGAAATTTCGAATTACGATTTTTTACGTTAATCTCCTCGTAATTCGATTCGAAATTATTTGATTAACTCGACGTTTTACAATACGACACGTACGTCAATACCCATTGGTACGTCACACTGGGCGGACCTGGTAATCGATATTTGGTCCATACGCCGTTATCGTTACCGTCCACCGATCGTAATCGTCACACTACGTAACGTAAATATATCGATAGTTTTAGCGTTTGGAAATGGTCGTAATACAATTCCGTGTTTCGACGTCGGAAAAGCGGAATTATTTTTATAAACCCTTCGACATTTCGTTTATAACGCGGTTACTTGAATTATTATTATTCTGTACCGGTTGGGAACCGCCGCGACAGAATAATAATTCCGAACAATACGGCAAATTCCGAATTATTAACGAAAATCGTCGCAATAACGGCGGTATATTATTGCTCCTATACACGTACGGCGGTCACGTTATCGGAGAATAGGCCGATTTCCCACGGCAGTAAAACGCTAAGGAGTCTAAAACGTTTTCCTCTTTTTTTTTTTTTTGTAAACGCGTTTTACCACTCCATTGTGACGCGGTTGCCAGCTGTACAACGGAACACAAAGCGAGAATAAAACAAAATAAAAACGCATTATACGAATGCGCGTGATATTCAACAACTTTTCTACACATTGTCAGGCAACAAACGGTATCGTCGGCCCTTAACGACAAACAAAACCATCTTCGCGTATGACCCGTACACGCGTACGAGGTGCGGCAGAACAGTAACGGCCACACACATTTTCGTACAAACGTGAATCTATTTAAACGCCAAACGAATCGATATTACGCCCACCGAAGTACACTTCTGGACGTGCACACCGTCGGGTACGTTGTTTCCATTGTCTGCAGCGATACCGGAACGCGTCTACTGGAATTGCCTTCAGCCGGTCGGTTACGGCGTTTTGGATGTCGTCGCCCGACGTACACAGTGTGTGACCTTTAAAGTGTAAAAAAGCGCGGACTCGAATCTGACTAAAATAAATTGCCGTGTCGAGAACGCGTTAACGGAGTAGACAAAGGGCGTTATGTCATTATGCGGCTCCCGTATGTGCGCGACGTTTGGCCGCGCACTCTCTTTTACCGAATCTTTCCAGGACTTTACCGAGTAAAAATGACGGTTGAACGAGTCAGCTCTACGAGATACCGATTGGTCGCGAACAATCCGCTGAGTATCGACGAAGCGAATGAGCGTCGATTTGATTTTAGATTTCAAAAATCGTTTTCGGGACGCGGTGAAACGAACCCGTGCCTTCATTTGGCCATTCGTGTCAGGATCGTACTCGAAAATCGACGATTCGTCACCGGTTACGACGCTATGTTTGTTATTTTAAATACCTTCAAAGGTAAAACACTTACGTTTTTTCGTACGATATTTCGAGACCATTTTCGCGCACGATTTCGTCGCGAACAATTTTCCGTTAAAAATGCGGCGTACGGTTCGAATTTATATCCGCTACTGATCAAGCTGCCCGAGACATTTCCGTTTTTCTTACATTTTCGTCCGCCGCGGACGCGCAAGGCGTCCGGAACGAGTCCAATTTTCCGTCTAAAAAAATGTTCGCGTAGCCTGAAAACTCGTACCGTCCGCGTCGCGCCTTCTCCGTAAATCCGTTTCGCCATACTACTGGACGGTAGCGCAGTGCCCGAGCTTCAGTAAAAAGTTTGCGAAAAACACCGCTTACCCGGGAGACACCGCTGTCACGTCCCGTGCAACCGTGCCGGTATTAAACTACCGACCGATTCGCGGTGGAGTCCCCGCCCGGATTTCCGTTAAAATTGCTCTCGTCCAAGGGAAATTC
>JAIPRN010005599.1:0-10128 GCA_025469175.1 Geopemphigus sp. TES_GeoC_2020 | reverse complement strand
AATATTATATAATCTAAACTGCATATAACTACATATATTTTTTATTCGGTAGAATCGAGTGGGAGAGATTGGTGATTATATAGTACTCAGTATTACAGACGCTTAAACGCAAAATGTACTTATCGAAATATTTTGATTGGAGGCTTTCCTTCACAGATTAATTGAAAGCATCTTAACAACGACGAATAAAAGCGTTATATTATTATAACCATTGTAGTATATATATGAATTAAAAATACTGCTCATCTGAAAATAATTTTTATTCGTTAAAAACATATTTTTTTGGTTTTTAATTTTTACACATCTTCGCAAAAATATATATCGATAGTACATTTTAACTTTACTCAAAAATAATATGAAAAATTCTAACACGTTCCATGGATTAATTTTTAAGAAACCAACGTATATTTTTGGTTTTTAATTTTTACACATCTTCGCAAAAATATATATCGATAGTATATTTTAACTTTACTCAAAAATAATATAAAAAATTCTAACACGTTCCATGGATTAATTTTTAAGAAACCAACGTGCCACGTGATTATTTAGAAAAATATAGCATAAAATGAATAAACATACACACCCGTGTAAAGCATATACATAATGCTTGTAAAAGAAGCGTCTTAAAGACAACGATAATTTATCGACAACGATGAACATTTTCAAATAGAAGTATGTATATATATATATATATATATATATAAAAGCTATTTTTGGAACGTAGGCGTTTAATTTTCTTTAAGAACACTGCACCTTGTCCACGTAGGGCGTTGGTTCTCGCGATATATTAAATACGGTATCGTTCTACACGGAACAAATACGGACGAACTGCAACAATCAGTAAACCACCAGTCACTATATTTGGGCCCCTTTTCCTAACTTAAATCACTACAGACGTGAGCTACCCATCATGAGACGATAAACATTAAAACCAACAGGGAAACCAACTATAATATAATTAATAGACCATATGTATAAAGCAAATAAAAACGTTTCCGTTTCGCATACTAACAAATCGATCAATAATATATTAGGTATTAAGATATTAAAAAATAAAGGTTGTTATTTGTTTATTTTTAAATACTTAATGATTCTTACATTATTTTAACAATTTATTAAAATTTTACTATAGTAGTATTGTTATTTGCTCAAAAAATAGTTCTGAGGAGGATTCATTCCCATATTTACTCTCTCTTCGTAATTATGTTACTGCAATGGAAAAAACAACTTTTTTTAAATGCCATAAAAACAATAAATCTATATCTATATACAATGTTTAGATTAGTGTAAAATATATTAAATGTATCAAACAGTCGTGTATTTTCATATAGTGGGCGCAGTATTAAAAATTGAAATAAAACGCAATAGAAATATTTTATTTATTCATAGTTCGTTTCAATATTATAAAGCGTGTTTATACTGAAAATATACAGTATATACATACATATATATATATATATATATATATATATATATATATATATATGTAGCTATATATTTAGTAATGTATCATTACAGATTAAGAAAAATGTATTAAATATGTTTTTATATCTTATTTAGTTGAAAGTTATTCAAGTTATTTTTATCAGACTTTATATAATATACTTATTCTAATAACATTTAATTGTTAATTACGTAATTAAAAAAAATTGTAGGTAAACAAAATATTTTTAGAACAAATCAAATTTTGATTTGCTAAAAATATATCCAGTACTTTATGTAGATACAAATTATACATAAAGTAAGTAGGTAGAAGTTCAATTATTCATTAATCATTCAAAAAAAATTTTTAATTTAAAAATGTATAACAAATGTTTTTTATTTAATTTATATTAATAATTTGTGTGTATTTTACTATTTAATACTGACGAAGAATGAGATATTATTTTATCGACAAAATATATTTATTACAGAAGTGGTTACAAATGATTAAGCATTAAATTAATAAATGACTATATATAGGTATTTTTATTATTTTCTAACTACATTTTCAAACTTAAATTATTTTTAAAAAATAATTTGCTAATTTGTTTTTATCGTAAATTTAATATTAATTTTTAGGTTGGTGCTGCGTATGGCTGCCCATAACGATCACATGTTATGACCCAAAATTACTAACAAGCTTCAAATATTATTTTTTGTAAGTACCTATCTAAATTTAAATATTTTTACTAAATAAATTTATTTAAATAGTTAAAGAATAAATAAAACTATTTAATGTTTACATTTATATAATATATTTACAATATGAGGAAGATGGTTAAAAATCAAGATATGTATAGATACTTTTTCATTTTAGTAAATAATTTAAACTAGTGACATATTGTAATTTTTATGACTATCCTATTTTCAATATAATTTTTTTATAAAAAATAGTTAATTTTATATGATAAAAAGTTTAAAATTCACAAACTTTTTTGTTTTTATTTTTATACTTAGGTATTATGTATGAAGGATTTTATATATATTAATCAATATTTTGGTAACTTGTACTTATTAGTAGCTTAGATTTTAATTATATTAAAAAACAATTCAAATATGTATTTATAACTTAAAACGTCAAAAATGCATTTAAAAATATACCCAAATATAAGCGTTTCTGAATTAAATATTAAGAAAAATATAAAAATACATAGGAAATAAATTAATAAAATAAAAAATATTTAATATTTATTTATAAATTATGTTGCATATTTAAATTAAAGGTATGGAATTTTTTTCATTCTCTTAGAATATTAGTAAAAAATGTTATAGAATTTTAAAAACAACAGGATTGAAAAAATGATCCAAAACAAATTGTTATTAGAAAGGTATGTGCTTTAAACACATTTGTATCTTTGAAGTTATTAAGATAATCATTCTAAAAAATTATACAAATACATTCAAATCCAAGGTTTACTTATTAATTATTAAGTACTTAAGTAATTTTTTTATTCTATTTTCAATTTTTTTTTTAATTGGCTTAAGATTTAAGCGTTAAATTTTTATTTAATAATTAAGTATAAGACTAGAAAATACAAAAGAATATTTATTTTAAAAAGCAAGCTAGCTTCAATATTTAACTACATAGGTAAAAACAATTACAAGTTATTTAATATTCCTATTTTAATACATAAAGAGTTTATTTAATTATTATTACCTATTTAGGTAAAACATTCAACATTTGTAAATAATATTAGATTTATCGGTTAAGTATATATAATAATACAAATAAATATCATTGGTTTAACATTCAGTTTATATATGTTGAAAATATTAATTTTTTTATGTAATTATATATATCTATGTATTTTATTTCAGATTGAACTACCAAAATCAGTTTTCCAAGAATTTTAAATATGTCTAAATCAAGGTAAACCAAGATATAAATGAAATCTTCCATCAGTCTCAGACATTGCAAAATGGCTAATTTCACTGTATGGATATATCACATACTGCTTAATTATGTGATTTAACATTCATCTGTATTTTAACCGTTAACATTTTACCACTCTATTTGAGTTTTAAATCATGTAAAATAGTTTTAGAACACTGTGCAATTTTTAACATGTAATTGTTGTAACTAGTAATTTTTTACTAGGTTTATATTTGTTTAAAATTCTAAAAATAAATGTCGGACCTATTGGTGGATAGTCCTCCAAACAAGAGGCCTAAGCTGGAAGATCCATTCCAAGGGTCTTCAGATTCATCTGGAGTTTACTCCAGTAATGAGATGTTTGATCTTGAGAATGAACTTCCTGACGAACTTATCAGCACATCCTCTTGGAATCAGCAACCTGATATCAAACAAAATCTTGGTCCTCAATTACCGTTACAAAATGGTATGCTTGTTCCACAAAATAATCCTCAACAACTTCAGCAACCTAATATTCAACAACGGTTAGTAGTCAGTCAACAACAATTAGCTCATCATTTTATGGGCAACAAACATCTTGTAACTGGTGCTGGAATGTCTATGAACAAACCAATAAATCCAAATATGCCGTCACCAAATGTTTTGGTTGGTAAGACTGGAGAGCCAATGGTTGTAAATATGGGAAATACAGGCCTTAATTCTAATCAATTACAAAACAGTATTAGTGGGATGTCAAATGTAAATATTATGATGGGAAACAATTTGGTTAATAATTCGATGCACAATCCACATCATGGGATACCTCCGCAACAGCAAAATGGACCTATGATGGGAAGAAACATCGCAATGCATCATCAACAGCAAATCCGCAATCAAACTCCACATCAACTTCATAGTTTGCCAATGAGTACTCAAAGGTTACAAGCCCCAATGGGCTCAATGAGCCCAGTTAATAACTTCAATGCTTATAACCAAAATAATCAACAAATAAATGTTGTCCAACAACAACAGCCACCACCACCAATTAGTATTGTACGACAGCAAGTACCGAGATTTAATACTAATACTAATGGAATGTTAGTTGATAATTCGGTTCCTCCTCAGCCTCAACCAAATGTACGTTTGGGACCACAACAAGTTAATAATATGGCCAATCAAAATGTGGTTGTGCCATCACAAGGTGTACCCGCAGATCGTAGTCAAGCTAATCCAGAAAAACGGAAAATGATAACCCAACAACTTGTTTTACTATTACATGCACATCAGTGTCAGAGACGAGATAATCAAGCTAATGGTGAAGTGAGACAATGTCGTTTGCAACATTGTAATACAATGAAAGGTGTATTAGCTCATATGACAAATTGTTTAGCTGGTCGAAATTGTAATGTAGCTCACTGTTCATCATCTAGACAAATAATATCTCATTGGAAACAATGCACTAGACTAGATTGTCCTATTTGTCAACCATTAAAGTCATCAAATAATCGCAATGCTATTGCCAATAACCCTTCTCAAAATACCACTGGAATGAACGATATAAATTGTTATAATACTGTTAATAATCAAGTAAATCAAGTACCAGGAGTTCCAAACAATGTTGGTATAAGAACAGCTATGCCATCACAAATGGCACATCCTCCTAATAACAATGTGCTACCACCACCTAATCAAAATACACGAGTATTAGTTCCACATACACAACCCCAAGCAACAACTACAATGAATACAGATCCTGGAACTAGTTCTGTAAATGATATGCTGCAGACTGTTTCTAATACAACTGTACAAGCTCCATCTAGCATTCAACAGCCAGTCACAAATATACCTAACTCTTTTATAATGACAACCAGTACAGACACAATGACTACTCAGATAAATAATCAAGCCCAACCAAGTCAGTCAATGCCAGGAAATCACATTGAAAGTAAAGAATGGCACGAGTCTATTACTCCTGAACTCCGAAATCATTTAGTGCATAAACTAGTACAAGCAATTTTTCCAACTTATGATCCTAAAGCAATGCTTGATAAACGTATGAATAATTTAGTCGCTTATGCCAGAAAAGTAGAAGGTGATATGTATAATGTTGCTAACTCCAGATCAGAGTATTATCATCGGTTGGCCCAAACATTTTATAAAATACAAAAAGAGTTAGAAGAAAAAATGCAAAAACGTAAAGAACAACAACAAATGCAACAGCAGCAAATGGGACCTCAACAACAGCCTAATATCAATACACAACAGTGCTTCTCAACTGCATCTACACAAGGATTACCAACACAGCAACAACAACAAACACAACCTCAACCTCAACAACAGCAACAACAGCAGCCTATACATCATACTTCAATTCAGCCTAATCAACAAAACTTGCCGCAACAGCAAGTGGTAACAACATCTGGTTTAATGAAAACACCAATGTCAGATAGAGTACATTTTCCAATCACTTCACCAGTACCTGGACCAAGTCCAAATACAAATTTAAACCAAAATACTTTTGGTTTAACTCAGCCACCTGCCCAAAGTCCAATCAACACTAGTCAATTTTCATCAAATCCACAAATTATGTCAAACATATCTCAAGCAACATTCGCTCAACCTCAATTTCCAAATCAATCAATGAATCAAATTCCGCAACAAATACATTTACAACAGCAACAGCAACAGCAACAACACTTGAACAATCAAATGTTACAGCCAAATAGACTTAGTCAAATAAACATGGAAAAAGTGGTTAATGGACCTAACTTGATAACAAATAACACCATAGCACCAACTACAAGTGTTCCATCAATGATGTCTAGTAGTATGGGTAAAGGATATCCTAGGTCAGAACCATCATCAGTTAGTCATTCGAGTCAAATGAACGCTATTGCTTCTGCTTTACAACAAGATGATTCTCCCAAAGATGTCAAAGGTGAAGTAAAAGATGAATACGATGATAGTAATGATGGAAAAGGAGCATATGGAAAAGGTAAAATGAATTCTGAAACACCTTCGGAATCTATAAAATCCGAAACAAAACAAGAACGTGATGATAATGCTACAAGTTCAATAAAAATGGAAGTTAAAATTAAAGATGAACCAATGAGTCCCAAACCAAATATTACTACAGATATTAAGCCATTTGAACCAACTACTACTGACAGTAAAACGGCCATAAAGAAATGCGTATTTAGACCTGATGAACTTCGGCAAGCATTAATGCCTACTCTTGAAAAATTATATAAACAAGAACCCGAGGCAGATCCTTTCAAACAACCTGTCGACCCCCAAGCACTTAACATACCTGATTATTTTATTATAATTAAAAGACCGATGGATTTATCAACTATTAGAGAAAAGCTTAATACTGGTCAGTATTCTGACCCTTGGAGTTATGTAGATGATGTTTGGTTAATGTTTGAAAATGCTTGGCATTATAATAAGAAATCTACTAAAGTATATAAATCTTGTACAAAGCTTTCAGAAGTTTTTGAACAAGAAATTTACCCTGTCATGAGAAGTCTCGGTTATTGTTGTGGTCGTAAGTACACATTTAATCCACAAGTGCTTTGTTGTTTTGGCAAACAATTATGTACTATTCCAAGAGATGCCAAATACTTCAGTTTTGAAAATCGATATATTTATTGTCTTAAATGCTTTAATGATATACCTGGTGATGCTGTAACATTGGGCGAAGACCCTACACAAGCCCAACAAGTTATTAAAAAAGAACAATTTATGGAAATGAAGAACGATCATCTAGAATTGGAACCATTTATAATGTGTACTCATTGTGGAAGAAAACTCCATCAAATATGTGTACTTCATAACGAAAATATTAATCCACAAGGATATGTTTGTGATAATTGTATGAAAAAACGTGGAGAAAAACGAAAAGATAATAAATGTAATGCTAAAAAATTAGCTATAACAAAATTAGGAACGTATATCGAAACAAGAGTAAATAATTTCCTTAAGAAAAAAGAAGCAGGGGCTGGTGAAGTTGCTATACGTGTTGTATCAAGTTCAGATAAAATAGTTGAAGTGAAACCTGGAATGCGAAACCGCTTTGTTGAGAATGGAGACATGGTTGGAGAATTTCCTTATAGAGCAAAAGCACTCTATGCTTTTGAAGAAATTGATGGAACTGATGTTTGCTTTTTTGGTATGCATGTTCAAGAATATGGATCTGAAGCTCCATCACCTAATACAAGGCGAGTTTATATTGCATATTTAGATTCTGTTAATTTTTTCAGGCCTAAACAATATAGAACATATGTGTATCATGAAATATTATTAGGTTACCTTGATTATGTAAAACAATTAGGATATACTATGGCTCATATTTGGGCTTGTCCTCCATCCGAAGGAGATGATTACATATTCCACTGTCATCCACCTGAACAAAAGATACCAAAACCAAAACGATTGCAAGAATGGTATAAGAAAATGTTAGATAAGGGAATAATTGAACGTATAATTCTTGACTATAAAGATATTTTAAAACAAGCTATTGAAGACAAATTAAGTTCAGCTGCGGAATTACCATATTTTGAAGGTGATTTTTGGCCAAATGCATTAGAAGATAGCATTAAAGAACTTGACCAAGAAGAAGAACAAAAACGAAAATTAGCAGAAGTTGAAGAATCTGTTGAAATGTTTGTAAGTGATGAAGTTGAGATTGGAGCTGATGGGAAGAAAAAAGGGATGCAGAAATCAAAAAAATCGAACAAGTCTAAATCTAGCCAAAGGAAAAGTAGTTCAAAGAAAACTATGTTACCTCAAACAAGCAGTGACCTTTCTGCTAAAATTTTTGACAATATGGATAAGCATAAAGAAGTGTTTTTTGTAATTAGATTACATAGTGTGCAATCCGCAGCTGCTTTAGGAGCAATACAAGATCCGGATCCATTAATTAGCTGTGATTTAATGGACGGTAGAGACGCATTTTTAACCATGGCACGTGAAAAACATTATGAATTTTCGTCACTTAGAAGAGCTAAGTTCTCTTCTATGGCAATGTTGTATGAACTTCATAATCAAGGACAAGATAAGTTTGTTTACACATGCAATAGTTGTAAGTCGCACGTGGAAACTAGATATCATTGTACTGTCTGTGATGATTTTGATTTATGTATTACCTGTTACGAGAAAGAAAAACATCCACACAATATGGAAAAACTTGGTCTTGATTTAGATGATGGATCGTCTCCCGGTGATCAGAAACAAGCAGATCCTCAAGAAGCTAGAAAATTATCTATTCGTCGGTGCATATTATCACTTGTACATGCTTGTCAATGTAGAGATGCCAATTGTCGTTTAGCAAGTTGTCAACGTATGAAAAGGGTTGTACAACACGTTAAACTCTGTAAAATCAAATCTAATGGTAACTGCCCAATCTGTAAACAGTATATTGCCCTTTGCTTCCACCATGCGAAGTATTGTACTGAAGCCAAGTGTCCAGTGTTGTTCTGTCCAAACATGAAACACAAGATCAAACAGCAACAACTTCAACAAAGACTACAACAAGCGCAATTATTAAGAAGACGTATGGCCATTATGAATACTGGTACTCTGGGGACAGAGAACACGGCTCCTGTTGTTGCTACACCACATATGACAAATCAACCAAAAATGATACCTCACAAAGGTCCAGTTATGGTTCCAGGAAAACAAACCCCTCCTGCTAATGTTTTACAAGTAGTTAAGCAAGTACAAGAAGAAGCAGCGCGTCAACATGATAATGTAGGATATGGAAAAGGCGGTCCCCAACCACAGATGCAACGATCACACATGCAAATTGCTCCACCTGCTCCACAGCAAGTTAACCAATGGGTTAGTGAACCTAATTACAATCAAATGATGATGCAGCAACAACAACAGCAGCAGCAACAACAACAGCAGCAGCAGCAGCAGCAGCAACAACAACAACAACAACAAGTACAACAGCAAGTGCAGCAGCAGCAAAGGCAAATGAACATACAACCACAACAACAAATGATACTCAATAATCAACAAAATCCAATGCTCCAACAGCAACAAGTCATGGCCCCCAGACCTCAAGGGTACCAACAAAATCCTAATCAAGTGCCCAATAATCAGTCGCTGCAACAGTTACTTAATGCGTTGCGCGCTAATACTGACAGCCCACCTGAACAGCAGCAACGCCTGAGAGAGATATTGAGGAGTAATCCACAACTTTTAGCCCAATTTATTAGAAACCAACGGCAAAGGCAAATGTTCCAACAACAGCAACAACAACAGGGCGGCGCCATTGCCCCTCCAATGTATCCTCAACAAATGCAAGGGCAACCGCAGCCTGGACCACAGGGTCCTAATCAGTCCCAATCAAATATGCAAAACCGAATGCACTTATAAAATGACAATTACTGAGCTTATTTAAAAATATTGGTGTTGTTTCTATTGTGTACATTGATTAATGTAAATATGGCAGCTTAAAGTACAAAATGATAATTTTGTACAGTAATTTGATCGGCCGTGTTGACTTATATGACTTGTGTACATTTGTTTTGCTATTCATTGTTATTTAGTTAGAGAAATGTAGTTAAGGATGTTCTCCTTAACATTTAACCATAAGAAAAACATTTATAATTTCCTACTTTAGTAAAATAATATTTGTTGATTTTTCCTTCTGTACAGGAATAATAATAATATTAATGTGTAATATTTTATTTACAATTTTGTACTCCTAGACATTCTGTTATTATATTCTTATAATTATATATTATTATTATTATTATTATTATTTTATTATATAGAAATATTTT
>JAIPRN010005598.1:0-10133 GCA_025469175.1 Geopemphigus sp. TES_GeoC_2020 | reverse complement strand
AAAAAAAAAAAAAAAAAAAAAAAAAAACAACACTAAACGAAAAACATTTGACGATCAAATATAATACCAACGAAATAAGTCCGCGCCTATGCACGTGCCGTACTCGTTGTGACACGTATACGCGCGCATAAAAAGGTACGCGGCGCACGTGGGGTGGCACATTAAAAATACGCGAAATGGTGCGCCTACCGTAATGTTACAAATTACGGCGGAAAACGGGGAAACGACGATATATCGATGTCGAGTATTTCTAAAAAGTAATAACGACGCTAACGGAAAGAGAGAGGAAAGGGTTACCGTTTGTTTTCGAATCGTTGACCCGTTATGATGACGGATAAGGACGGCGGGAACGCGCGCGCGATGGAAGTCGGTGAAAGTAAAACGACCGTTAAATAAATATAAAAAATAAAACGAAAAAAAGTAAATAAAAAACGTCAACCGTTATATTCCGTTGACAGTGGTGGTGGCCACTGCTGCTGCTGCTGCTGCTGCGGCGGCGGCGGAAGAGTGAAAGTACACGTCATTGAACTCGCGGGAAAGCGGAGCGGTGGTTTTATATTTTCGTTGTGCGAGCGGGGCGGAGGAGAAATTTCTCGCGCCGCGCGTATTACACTTGACCGTCGCCGCCTCCGCTTCCACCGGCACCGTCAGTGCAGCACGACGGCACGGTATCTCTGGCGTGCAACCGCCGTCGGCTCGTGTATTGAAATACACGTGCACGCGTGTGTGTGTGTGTATAAATATATATATATAGATATATGTGTGTGTGTGTGTGTGTGTGTGTAAGCGCGCGTGAGAGAGAGAAACGTTCGGTGAACGGCAATCGGCGAACGAGTGGTGTGCGAGAGGAATAGAGACCGCGCGCGCGAGTAAGAGAGAAACGATTGCACGACGCGACGACTACGACGGACGGCTCCTCGTGTACCGGTACAGTTTTCACTTTCAGTGTCATCTCGACAGCTACACGAATCGGTTTTGTTCAGTCGTTCTGCGCGTGCTCCGTCGGCTCGTACGCGCGTTGTAATATATACATATATATATATATATATATATATATATATATATACATTTATATACGCTGAACGTTCGCGATTTCATGGACGTCCGTAGTGCGCCCAATCGAGGGAATAGAATCGATCGCATTTTCGAACCGTCGAACGATATTCACCAACTATCCGTCTACGTTACGCGTTTACGGCGATCGTCTACTCCGTAGTGCTCGTCGCCGTGACGGTTTTAAGTAGTGCGTTTCTTTTCGATCGCGAGTCGCCGTCTCCGACGTACCGTAATGGACGTCTAACACGCACACCCCGCGCGCGTGATCACACGCCGAACTACCATTCGAAATCCGCGTAAACAATAATAATACATTTCGCGCCTTTTCCGCGTATCCGTCACCCATCACCGCCATCATGACCGTTATCAATTTCAAACCAACGGACACGGCCGCGGCCGTCGTGGTCGTTGCCGAACAACAACGGTCGCCGCAGACGACGGGCGAACATTTACTCCTGGGAAGAGTGTTGGCAGGTAAAGGGGCATTTTTTCGATTTTCGCGTTACAGACTTTGTCCACCTATACAAACAAATACACAAATATACGCTCGACCGCCGCGATAGTCGTGTTCGAAGGGTACCGGGGGAATGGGGGGAAGGAGAGAAGGGCGTATCACGTTCGACGAGGGTCGCTTGAATGGATGGGTGGGGTGAAAAGTTGGCCGTCAGTCGATCTAGGTCGGGTCGTTGCCCCGCTCAGCTCGGCGGCATTTGGCCGTGGGTCTTCGAAAGAGCTCGTATATGTGTGTGATTGTGTATACGAGTTTACGAGTGTATGATTACGTGTGTGTGTATGTATATATATTTATACGCGCGCGTGTGTGTATTTTTCGCGTATAATATTTGTGTATGTGCGCGCGCGCGCATTAGCTCGTTCGAAGGAGGTCAGCAAACACAACAGGGACCCATAGGTTGTTCAACTCGGGAAAACTGGGGCAAGATGTTTATTGCGATCGGCCGTCGTAAACCCGATGCCGCGTACTCGAAACCTATGCGCGCGCTCCGTCCGTGTGCCGCGGATGACGTAAACGCGCCGCGATCGTGTAGGTTTCGCGGTAACGTTCCCCGGCCGTGCCGCCACCGTCCGCAAACCGCACACGGCTATACTACCGTTCTAGGACACGAGTTCATTGGCATCGCCGCCGCCGCCGCGGTCACCGCCGCCCCACGTTCTCGACTCATGGCGCTCTCATATTATAGCCGTCAAGGTGTTTTCAATACGAAATACATATACACAAATTATCTCGTGGCAATTATGTGCTATTTTTTCTCCGTCTCTCTATACAACACACACACACACACACACACACACACACACACACGCATTATACTAGCTTATTGTAATCATTATATTCTTTACATTATTCTATTTCATTGTCACCTTCGCGTAATCGTTATTGTGTTGCGCAATGTTCATTTTTTCACTATTGAAAAATTTCAGAAAATTATGTTTTGTTTGTGTAAGCGTATGTGCGTGTGTGTGTGTGTGTGTGTGTGTGTGTGTGTGTGTGTGTGTGTGTGTGTGTGTGTGTGTGTGTGTGTGTGTGTGTGTGTGTGTGTGTGTGGGTGTGTGTGTGTGTGTGTGTGTGTGTGTGTGTGTGTGTGTGTGTGTGTGTGTGTGTGTGTGTGTGTGTGTGTATGTGTGTGTGTGTGTGTGTGTACATAAAATAATGACGACGACTCTATGAGATTGAACGACGATGACGATTTGTTTTGGCGTATATATATATATATATATTTTTTTTTTTTGGAGGGGGCAGTAAGAGTATAGATAGATTTTACATACACACACGCATACACACACACACACACACACACACACACACACACACACACACACACACACACACACACACACACACACACACACACACACATATATATATACGTATATGAGATCCAACGGAACGCGTAAAAAAGTGAGAGTTCTCCATAACGGCGAAAGTATTATTATTATTATGTTTTTTTATTTACGAACGGTGCTTCGAACCAGTTTCACTTTCGTGTGTATGCGCAAGAGGTCATCGACCAAAGTGAAAACTCGGCTAAACCGTTATGTGCGACTAAATAACGACGCGTTATTTTTACGGACGCGCGCGTGTGTGTGTGTGTAATTATAACGTACGTAGCAGTAACGTATTAATGAATAAACGGAATCGTGTATAACGTGTAGACAACACGTAGTAGAATACAATTAAAACGCGCGGCGGTCGACGCGCGCGTAAGCGATATCGAATATTATAAACGGCTCGTTTATCGTAATCTCGTCGGATAGCGGCGCACGCGCACGTCGCACCGATCGACCCCTTTGATCAGGTGTGTAGGGCAAATCCGTTCGGGGACGTATTAGGCGTATAAAAAACATATATATATCGTATTGGGTCCGAGCCCAATTTTAAATATAAACCGTCGGCGGCGGCCTTGACGCGGTTTTTTATTATCCGTTTACCCGTTTCTTCTGTACTTTGAGAGTTCGCAGGCCCGGGGCCAGCCGCGGCGCTTGGACGAAGAATGGGCGGGTGGGACCGGACGGACTGGCGAACGAGCGAGTGTGTATGTTCGTGTGGGGGGTGTGTAGTAGGGGAACCGTACAATTCCATCTCGCGCCGCGGTTGCTACGGGAGACACGAAATATATAACGCGCGCTCGCCCTTGCGTTCGGGAGCAATGCCCTGTCCCGTCCGTCATCGTCTCCGCCCGCCCCTCCCTCGCCCGACGTGACCCCATTACCCGAATATCGGCGAAAAAACGAGCATAACGCGCGCGCACGCACACACACACACACACACACACACACATTTTATATAACAACGTTCGTACCGCGATTAATTACGGGCGCGCGCGCGTGTATAAATACAAATAATATCGTAGTGACCCGGTTTTGGCAAGGTGAGACCGTTCGGCTTATTTATATTGTGGATTTATTATTTTTATTATACCGCTTACGGGCACCGTTCGAGTGCGTAATATTAACTATAAAGAAACATACGCGAAACGTTTGTTACGCGTTATCGGCCCGGGACAATCGAGCGCGGAACCGACGGATTCGACGAAGTCCCCTCCCCGAACGTCGTAATTATTACCCCTATTACCACCGCTGCTACTACAACCACCACCACCACCACCACTACTACCCTTGACACGGCGTCGCGCGATGGACGTCGCTAGGCCGCTTTACAGCCGACCGTGTACGAACAATATCCTCGCTATACCGCGGCCGCGGTAAACAGTAACCGTGGTAACGCAGCCGCCACCGACGAACCCATCCCGGCCATCATCGTGCGACAAAGTTCATCAACCCTTTTCCGTGTCACACGCAGTTTGTTTCGGTTTATCGCCACCGGGTGCCGCCGCTGTACACAACGCCTCCCCTCCCACCGCGCCACTATTACCGACACTTCGTATATTTATACACACACAAACACATACAACAGGCACAGCACACCGCCTCCGCACACCACCCCGTCGTCGTTATGTGTGTGTGTGCGCGCGCGCGTATATTACAAGCGCTGCTTAAGCGTGTGACCCGAGTTTGTGAACTTTGCGAAAAGTACACTGACCTCGATACGATTATATGTATTTTTTTTTTATTATTACTACTACTACTATTCGTTCCATATATTCGTTTTAATAGTTTAGACGGGCCGGCGGGTGGGAGGGAAAGGGGTGATTCGCGTACACCGCATTCGTGATACTGTACGTTATTATAAAGCGCCTCAAGCGACGACGACCATTGTTCGTTTTTTCCGTCTCCAGGAATTTTTTTTCGCCCAAATTTATTTTACGTACGTCAAGCCCGCGGCCGTATAACCGTACGTAACAATAACAATAATAATAAAGCCGCGGGATTCACGCGTACCTTTCTTCCCGGCGCGTTTATAATTCGTGTACACAATTCGTTAATAACCGGCGTCTTCGTACGTCGTCGCGCTTAACGATTCGTATTTAATTTCGACAATTTCGGCGAACCGTTCCTTCTCCGCCCACAAAGTACGCCCGAATGAAATGCCGCCGCCGCCGCCCACCCAACCGATCACCCCGTCACCACCCGCCGAAAGTGGGTACGTACGCAATGGACGACGTGCGCGCGCGATGACGTCAACCGGCGTTCGCCGAAAAACCCCTCGGGACGGCCGTTTCGGGTCCCTCCGACCGGTGGCGATAACCCTGGAACGCGCGCGAAGGACATTGACCCTGCCGCCGAGCGCGCCCGGCACGCCGCCTCGATGGTGGTCCCCGCGCGATCACAATATTATACGCACGTATATATACTCAGAACGTTTCGGAACGCTCCGCGCGCACGACGTTGTTATACACGCCACGACGGGACGGATTGCACTCGAGAACGAACCCACTGTCCCCCGCACCGCGTAGTACACCATACAAACGATAACGTGATATTTTACTTCGACCATTTTTCCTAATATTATATTATAAAGCTCGCGTAGTTTCTAATTACATTAATAATATTCTCGATGATCGGTCAAACCGAAGTGGACGACACCGTGCAGAAACAAGGTAAAAAAAAAAAATACATTTATTTTCGTTTATATACGTAATACGTCGATGATCGGGATAACAAAAAAAAAAAATTTTTTAAATCATTACGAATAATAATTTTTAGCGTTACGAAATTCGTTCCTCCGTAATACACCGATCATCACCGTTAAATACGTAATAGCTTCGTACCGTATTATAATTTTGACTTATGATTATGCGTGTGTGTGTATTGAATAATCTGAATTGTATGTAAGGAGGGGGCTAAACATTTTTTCGTAAATCTATAAATACGCTATCTACGTAGAATTACGTTCGTCGTTATTTCTAAATTTCCGAAAACGTTTAAACGTACACGTCCGACGGGGGTGGGTATTAAAGTTAGATCCGCGCGCTTGCGTGTGTGTGTATGTGTGTGCGTGCGCGCGCGTGTATGCGCGTGTTGTGATTAGAGCGTGCGCGAACGCGTCGCTTGGTATACATGAACGGCGGTGCTTCGGAATTATGTGCGTGAACGCGCGCGAAAATGGGCCGGCGGGCACATGCGCAACAATATTGAGCGACCAGACACAGACTCACTCAAGGCCGCGTTGACCCACAATCGAGCGCTCGGTCAACGACCGATCTTCGCGGGCCGTCGCCACCCGCACGCTCGACCTATACTCGCGAACCGCCGTTCCATTATAAATATATCGCAACGTTACGTTCGCGCGTCGTCGGTCCGTTTTCGGTTTGTCGTCCGATTTTGTTACTACGCTTTTGTCGTCGGCGAACAAAACGGAACGACCCGTTTTTTCGCGAAACGTTCCCTCCCCGCTCCCCGGACCGAACAAGTCGTCGAGTTTTTGCGACACACAACCGCGTTAATTGGATTACATTACCCTGTATCGTTATATGTATATGCGCGAGTACGTAACAATACTCTTTATTGTAACGTCCTCGGTGCCGGGCTACGCTGTATTGTCACTGGGCTGCGGGCCAACCGATATATCGTAAAAACGTCGGCCATGCGTGGTTGGGGGAAACATCGCGGAAAATATTCGCGTGTCCGGCGCGTCACGCGTACGGTCGTCTTGTTCGTGTTTCGATTCCGGCGGTAGACTTACTTCGTTCGGTAAACGAACGGAAACGGACCGTCGAAGACATTACCCCTTTACGTACGGTGAACATTTCCCCGTCACCCCGGTATCGGTAATGAAAACAAAAAACGCCCCTCCATCCCCCCGCGCGTAGAATTTCGCGATTAACGAAATTATCGCCGGCCGGGCAGAGAGAGGGGGGGAGGAGGCATAAAGTAAACAACGCGCGTTATTGTACGCTCACTTAATATTCGTCCCGTATTAAGACGTCGATATACGCGTAGTAATCGTTCGTCGCGCGTACTATTTGCCCATCGTTACGTTGTAATATACTTTTGCGCACGCCGAGTCGAGTACCCGACTGCTGCGTGCGCGCGTGCTGCGTTTGTGCCGAGCGGACCGCAAGAGTTGCTTGACCCGAGCGCCCGGCCGCCGCCGGGTTCAGTTCAACGGCCCACAACTGGGTCATGACTGTAACCGTGTCGCTACTTACGTAACGGCCTCAACGGCAAGGCAATGTGTGTGTGTGTGTGTGTATATATTCGTCAACTTTACGTTATTATTTTACACGGCCGCCGCTTCGGTTAATCACATAACGGCCCTTCGGAGTGTCCTCTTCCACCAGGAGACGAATTTTTGTATTTCGTGTTATACGCGAAACCGACCAACACGTCGATACATTTTCCCGACTAAATAATAAATCGTCGTTTTTTCCGGGCTTCCGAATTATACACGACGTCGTACGTTGGCAGTCTGTTGGCGAGTAAAGAATTACCGGAACGCGTCGTCGAATAACGATAAAAAAATTCGCGCGTGGATATGTACGCCCGGTGGTGGTGGTGGTGGTGGTGGCGGTAGTGGCAGTAGTGGGGTAGTGGGAGGGCAGAATTGTAGGACGAGTATTGGCTAACGCGGTGGCAAAAACCGGCGGCGGCGCGAGGGGACCGGAGAAAGTGCAACGGCCTCTCCTCGCGTAATACACCGCTATAATGGGTTACGGCAATCTCGGGTTATCGAACCGTATGTGTAATTTTATTTATACATTTTTACAATAACAACGACGTGTGACACACATTTCGGCGACACGTTTCACGTATTTCCGAAGGACAATCCCCCGAAAATTTTCGATGAATTTAATCCGGGCCGCCTGCCGTCGCACGCACGTAAACGATTATTATTAGCCAACGCGACGTAAACGAACGCACCGCGCAAACAACCGTACGACATATATATATAATTGGCTCGTGTTCCGCGCCGCGATCGCGTCGTCGTCGCTCCGCGGACGTTAACCCGGACGAGGCGCGACCCGTTTCGGAAAAACAAAATCGGTCCCAATAAATACGCGGACCGTACTTTTCGGTACCGTAATGTCGAAACGTTGCGAAGACTCGAACGATAGTGTCTCAACCACGGTTGCGAATTATCATCCGGCCTTCGGGCCGCCGCCGCCGGGTAACTGAGTCAAGGTCGATGAACCTGTGCACGGCCGATCGACCGTGGGCGTGTACGGCCGGTGACCAATCCTCGAGCGCGTCCGTCGGCGGCGACACATCCCTCGCCGGCCGGTTTCTGTAATAATTTACGCGGCGCGTCCATTTATTGTGCGCGCGCGCGTGTGTGTCCATTCTCACGACGATATCACACGATACGCGCGCGTTTTCTGGTCTTTTTATTTCGTTTCTTCTCGTTCCCGTCATCGCCCTCCTCCCTCTCTCCATCGTGTCTACAGGGTCGCTCTGCCGTTGCGACGTTTGCCCGAAAAATCGATCAGTGATTTCCGGACACGCGCGACCGCCACCGCCGCTCCCGCACCGGAACGAGATGCACCGCGGGCACACGATTCGCACCGACCCGGACTCGTCGTCATTGCCGTTCGGTTAGATCTTCCCCTTTCTCCTCCACCCATTACGCCGTAATATTATTGTAAACGATTGATTAAGGACCCCCGGGATGTTTGTTGCCGTATACGAACGTGTCGTCGTTATTTACCAAACGGTTTTGTTTTGCGTGTGTTTCAGAATTCGACGGTAACACGGTACTGTGCCGAGTATGCGGCGACAGGGCGTCCGGATTCCATTACGGCGTACACTCTTGCGAGGGATGCAAAGTGAGTACATCGCGCACGTTCACGTAACGTTATCGATGACGACGAAACGTAATAATAATAATAATAATAGGTAACGCGGTTTGAACGCGCGTTGCATATTACGGCGCGGTTATTTTAATCGTATACGGTACACGCGATGAAAAAATAATAATAGATAAACGCGCGCGCACAATGGGTGTGGGATATATAGGTTTTTTGAACTCGGACGGTTCGCTGAACCCGAGGGGAAAGTATTCGAACGGTATAGGAGCATTATAATAGTAATAGGAGTAGTAGTAGTAGTAATCGTCGTCGTCGTCGTAGCGATGGTACGTAGTAATTGTAGTAGGTGGATGAGAAAGAGGAGAGGTGACGTAACGGAACGCGTGCCGTGTCTTCGGCACCAGCGAAAGTCCTCTGCAGTTCGGACCGGTCCACTTTCTTCTTCACTTTCTTCCGATGACGCCGCCCCCGTTTCGCGGCGGCGGCGGCGTTTACCGTTACACGCGAGTTCCGGTGCGCTAGTCGGCCAATTACGTAAAACACTAAAAAAACTCGAACAACGTCGACACAATAATATCCCACGGCCGCCGCGTTTTCGCGTATAAATTGTATACGCGATTATTATACCTCTATGCACGCGCGTTCCGAACCGGCGGAAACAAAAGACGGCCGTTCTGGGCCGTCTACGCCGCCGCCATATTTCGGTCGAAAAACGATATTATTGTCGGCGGGTTTCGCGCCAAACGGTGCCGTTCGGACGACGAACAACAACGACCACACTTACGCGCGTATATACGAAATCGTCGACGACGGCGTGCGTAACAATCGCGCGCCGCCGCCGCATTTTTCGTCTCGCCGGTGGCTGTATTTTTGTTTTGTTTGGTCGCGTTGTGTACGTTGTTGTCGCGCGCGCGCGCATACCCATCTCGCATTGTCTTTGGCGCGCGTTCGTTCGCCTCGACGATTTTTACCGTTATCCATCGGCCGGCGCGATGGCATTTTCGAAGGACGCTTGTCCACGGCCATTGTCCGTCCACTCACACACACATACCCCGTTTCGGTCGTACGTTACGACGCCGAGGGACGCCCGATATAAAAAGGGTTGACGACGACGAGAAAACAGCGAGCGGTCCGTCCAAGGGCTACTACTATCCGTACAAACACCGGTGACACAATAATATACCAAACTACTTGTTGTCGCCGACCTCCGTGCGCGTGTATTATAAATGCACCCTTTCGTACATAAATCGCGCAGGGTCG
This sequence comes from Geopemphigus sp. TES_GeoC_2020, assembly GCA_025469175.1. Taxonomy (NCBI): domain Eukaryota; kingdom Metazoa; phylum Arthropoda; class Insecta; order Hemiptera; family Aphididae; genus Geopemphigus; species Geopemphigus sp. TES_GeoC_2020. The sequence continues at coordinate 153 of JAIPRN010005598.1, read as the reverse complement.
CCCGGCGAGAAATACCGTTAGTTTCCTGTATGTTTTTTCTTCATTGTGCCCGTACGCGTCGTTATTAAAGTTTTCGTACACACGCACGCACACACACACACACACACACGCAGACACACACACACACACACACACACACACACACACACACAC
>JAIPRN010005597.1:0-10140 GCA_025469175.1 Geopemphigus sp. TES_GeoC_2020 | reverse complement strand
TAAAGTTTTATTAACCGACGGAATTTTCTAGCGCGAGGCAAAAAAAAAATAATGTTCGCGTTTCGAACGCGCGCGCGCTTGTTAATTTACGATCAGATTAAAAAATTCTCGTCGAATGATTTATCGCCTCCGCCGTCGCGCGCGCGTTGTTCGGACGAATGCAGACCGGTGGTCGAACGTCGTGCGTATTACGTAACTATATATATACACAACTCGCACGGTGAACGCGATAATTTACTATTTGCTACCGAAATCTCAGCGGGGGTATTGGGTCGCAGTCGTGTTCGTAATTAATTCGATCCGCCCGTCCGGTAATATTTTAATTTAAGCGCGCGCGCGGTATTCCAATAATATATTTCGTTCCGCCGTTTCCCGTCCGTTTTGGTCGTTCGCTCACCCTCTCCTCCGCTTACGTGTTCTCCGTAATTCTTCGCCGCTGCGCGGAAACGAAACCGACGCGCGCACCCGCGAACCGAGAAACTTGCGGCAATTTATTTCTCCGGCGGGATACGTGCGCGTATATGCCGACGACAAACGTGGAAATTTTTACATACATTCTTCGTCGTCCGAGTATGTATTCTTCCCCGCGTCGTCCGGCCAATTTCGACATATAGTTTGTCCTCTCCGTCGTGTTATTTTTTGGTATTGTCGCGATTTGCTACGCGCGCCTATATATATTCGAGAATATTTTTGCCAGGAATTATTTCCTTCCCGCGCCATCTCTATGTCCATTCGACCCAAGCGGATCGGTTAAGGATATCGGTGCCGTTTTTTCGGGGACATTACGATTCGAATCGCGAGATTACAGGAAAACGTCCGTATAGTAACGGCTGGCACACTACCACCTTTGCTTCGTTTCGCCGGGATGGCTTTGCCGTTTACTATTCCGAGCTTTGTGCCTTCTACTAGTGGATTGCAGTAAGGGGTTAGTTAAGTGTAAGTCAGTCCGTGCGAATTAATTACGGGTACGATTTATGTTTTGTGGTTGTTTGGGGCGATCGCGTTTTATCGCCAAAGACTGATATGGTCGTGGTTGGAAAATTACTTGTTGTAGAACGTCCGTTTGGTTCGAATTCGAACGGCGACGTGTTGAATCGAATTCAAACTCGTGGATTTCCGAAGGACCGAATTGTCGACGATATTGTTGGATCCTGAGCCCGTTATCGTACGGATATCGACTATCTGCACCGCAGGCTATTGTACCGTCACGCGCGCTTACACAGTATATATATATAAACACGCGGACGGACAACCGTTGTGTCGGGCGCGAATACGAAAGGTAGCGCGCGTTCGTTATTATGATCCTGGCGGACAGCGTCGAGGCGCGAAAATTACGTTCCGGACATTAGATTTCGTGAACGGGGCACGAACCGAACGCGTCTAAACAAGAACGAGTCTGGCGCGTAAATTTCACGAGCGCCGCCAACTGTCGTCGTAGTTCGCGTTCTTCGTACTTAATTAATACGAAGTACGTACGTCCGGTGGCTGTAGGGAGTGTGTAATAGTTCCCTGGACGTGTTGTCGTCCTTGCGGCACTGTTACGCCTACCGAAAAAATCGTTTACGCCGCGCGGATACGTTTTTATTCTCTCCAATTAATTCGTTTACGAAACCGAATGGAAAACACGATACGCGTGTAAGTACGCCCGACGTCGTCAAGTTTTTTCTTTCGTGTTTAGCCACGGCGCTGCGGCACACCGGGCGCAGTTAAGGCGTTTATTCCTCGGGTACGATTCGAAAACGGATTGACCACGTCGCCCCCGTCCGTACACACTCATCGAGCGTGTGAGCATCGAGCTCGTCCGCGTTACGTACGTTTCGTTTCTGTTTTCAAGTCGTGTATCGCCTTCTCCTCAGTACGCGTACCGTAAAATATTATACTACTACACTCACGCCCGCCGATCCAAAGGCGCTAAATACACGTCGACGACGACCACTCCTTGTTGTATATACGTGCGTCCGCATTAACACCACCACCACCACTACCACCACACCGCGGTCGTGGCGACGCGATTACAATTAAACGTTAAAGTACACATGCGCAAGGTGTGTAAAGTACTACGTAAAGTATACGCAACGCGCGGGGTGGAGGCCGTCTCGGGGGAACGAAGAAGAGGATAATCGTAATTATAACAACGACGCCCGTGTACGCGATTAAAATCGTCGGGGGCACCACCGAACGATGGCAACACGTATCGTTCGCGCGGAGAGGCAAACGAGTGTAACGTCGTTTTTTTTATATATATATATATATATACCCGTTAAAGTACCAACAGGACGACATAGTATATCGTCGTCGGGCGTTTATTGTATGTATCGTTCGGATCGTTTCGTAATTTTTCTCCGCCCGTTTTTACTACTGCACGCGAACGTCTTTCGCCACCGTCCGCCTTTATTTGTGTGTCTGTGTCTGTGCGTTGTCCGTGAAAAGGTTACACCTGTAGCGTGTTCGTTACGGCACCGCCCAGCAGCTGCAGGAATACGTTTGTGTCCATCGACTCGCGGTGGTTATGTTTAACAACGCTTCGGATATTGTTCAGTACCACGGCGAATAGGTTGCGGATATATATATATATATATCTTGGTAATTTTTTTTTTTATAAAAACCTCTCGGAATTCGTTAAAACCACGAATAACCGACGGTAATAGGTTTTGTTATCGGTCGTACATTATTGGGTAACGATTGTTTTTCTTTTTCCGACGAAAACGTAGACAGACGCGCGCGCACAGGTCGTCGCCGTGCGCTGGCGCGTAATTTACTCGAATTTTCTTTCGTTCCTGACGATGGCCTGTAGTAGTATTACGACGCGTATATTAGAAATATGTGTGTCAAAACGACGACGTTCTTGGTACGCGTATAAATGGGCCCGTGTATGTGTACGCCAGTCGTGTTGGTTCGTTGGTTGCCGTCGCCGGTCGGGACGATAAATTCACCACGGGACGTTTAAAATAATAAAGTCGGTAAAAATCGTCTCCCGCGGTTTTGTTTTTACGTTTCGAGCGCGCGACGTCATAATATTATATCGGCTCGGTGCCACGACCCGGGGGAACTCTATTACGTACTACTACGGGTCGTCGCGGTACGTCTATTTTATTCTCTCCTACGACGTTCGGAACCCGTTCGGGCGATTTTTGAAAAAGCAAAAAAACGGACACTTACAGTTCTCCACTTCCCACACTGAGAGTGTATTGTTGATTCGTGTCCCCTCTTTCACCGAACACGACGCGCGTCCACGCGATAATTGAACGATCAAAACGTCCGCGTAGGGTGTCGGACACCACCGCCGTCCGTCCATATATTGGAACGTCGCAAATATATGGAATCGAAACGAACGTCCGGCGTGTCGACGGGACGAGAACAATTCACGACATATTCGTCGGCCGTGTGTGGTGGAGGAGGTTAGTACGCCCGTCGTGTTTCGACGAGGACATTTGGAGCGTCCGTTTTCGTCGTAATCTAACCACCTGTGTCAAGTCTCGTATTAGAGAGTCGTCGGTAGCGACATTACCGAAAGGATCCGTCGATTAATTAGCGAACGACAATACCGTCTTCATCACCCTTCGACGGCGTGCTGGACGTTCATTTCTCGACGTGACCGCCCTCGCCCGCGTATTCCGTCGTTCGTGTATATTATGATGGCGCACGTACGTAACGAACGGCCGGCCCCGTCGTCTTTACAATTGTCGTTATTTATTTAATTTGGCGATACGCGACCGCCGTATATCATTCGTAATCAAAACGATCTTTGGAAACGATACCGACTCGGATATAATCGAAAGATCTTCGAAAGCGATATACGGGCGCACGCCCGTGTGTGTAAATATATTTGTATACATTTTTCCCGACCTATTTGTCCGGTAGCTTATAAGTCGAGTAATCTATGCGGCCGATCGGTTGTGTATACGGCGAGCTGAGGAGACGACCTACCTGGTCGAAAACCCCGCTGAGTGAAACCCCATTACGCGTTCTCCGTATTTATACGCTGGTGTTTATATACATATACGGTGGTTATTTACTTAATACACTCCCGGGGATACCGAATTGTTGTTTACGCCGAACGACCACCGTCCGTTCCCGTCTCCGTATTTATTATTAATTCGTCGCGTCCCGCGAATCGTCGTCGGGAATTATGGCGGGTAATTACTCGGGTCGATTTCGTAGCTCGCTCGCCGCCCGCCCATTGCTGTGACGTGTGGTTTTCGTAACCCTGTAGGGTACGTATCTCCGTTTTCTCGTACGAAACAACGCGTTTCGATGTCGGAGATACAGTATGTGTTGGCGGTCGTCTGGTGGGACAACGCCCTTCTATGTCTACCACCACACGGTCCTTACCACCGGACGAGTAACAAAGTTGATTCGACGTTGATGTGACCGCTGGTGTCGGCTGCCCGTATTCGTCTCGTACAAATCTCGATCTTCGCCTAGTCCGTTCCCGATCCATTCTCCATCATACCGTGTCATAAGCGTTGTGTCGCGGGGAAGGGTTTCAGCGTCTGATTTCACATTGGTGTCCCAATTACCAGCGTGTCATGTTCATAAACGTGTCGAGGATTTGTGCAACTTGAACGAATGAATCGTTCCGTACCAGTTGTAAGGAGGGTGCTCATAGTTCTATATTCACGGGGTATACGTCGAGTGCAGGTTTTTTTTCTATCGAGACTGTCGGTGAGTACACGTAGACGAGTAGTCCGATGATTGCCCAATAAATTTGTCTTGGCGCGCTACGCGACTGGAACGTAATTAGTGCTTATCGTTTTCGATATATAGGCTAGTCGGTCGGTTTATTAGCTTACCTTTTTCGTCCTTTTTTATATCAATTATACGCGTATTCGAATACGTAAACAGTCTGTATGCTCTTCCGGCGTACATTTGAAAATCGCATCGCGTGTGTTTTGCCGTACGATTTTAGTGCGGCGTCAAGTTGACGTTAGTTATTATCGCGTATTCGTCTGGCGGTTGTTGTTGGGAGGGGGGGGGTTTGGGCAACGACGATGACGGATATACGGGAGTAACATTTCTATAGAAGACAATTAGATCCGCGGGACGGACGGCGTGTCGGAAAATCCGATTGCGCTTCATCGGGCGCGCTATGCAAGAGCCGGGGAGAAGCAGCTGCAACGCAATGATGATGTGTTACGTACGCGGACGGCTAGGAGGCATTTTCGTAGCGGTCGCTGTTTTCTCGCGTTCGTAGCGCTTTTGTATTCATTTTTTATCAATTATACTCGCATTCGCTAACTCACGTAAAGCACGTGTACGCGGACGGCTAGGAAATTGTGGCTTTCGCGTTTATAGTGGAGTAGTACAGTTTATTGGTGTCGTTTGTATTTCTTTTTTATCAATTATTCGCGTATTCGAAATCGCTTGAGGCAAGTGTGCACGCGCGGGCGGCTGGGAAATAGTGGCGTTCTTAGTGAAGTACAGTTTATGGGCGTCGGTTGTAATTAATTTTTTGTCGATTTTTATTCGAAAACGTGTAACACGTGTACTTTTCCGGCACGTTTGAATCGCGATATTTTAACGCGTCGCCGCCCCGCTCACTACTACCAAATAAATCTTAGTTGTTATCGCGCCTTATATGTGTGGCGGGACGTTTATACGAGCGGTGGTAAACGCGTTTCGATTTTTTTATTTTATCGCGATTGTCTCGCGTCTCCCGCGTCGTTCGATCAACAACCGAAGTATACTCGGCCGCACCAGATAACGGGAGGGACCAAGCGTAACGCTATTAAAATAATTTGTACAGTTTCCCGTTCATTTCGTCTACGGTACCGAGTCCGTGGTTTACCTACCCAGGGACGTTTGTATTCCTTTTGTATCAATTATACGCGCATTTGAAACCGTGCGAGAGTCGTGTACGAGAAGATCGGCGTACGTTCGAAAATCGCGCCGTGAGTTTTCTTTAGAGCCTATCATCATCATTCACCGTCGCCAGTTCTTACCGCGTAGATATATAATGTATCGTCGTCGTGTTTGGTTGGGTGTAGGGCGGATGACGACGACGACGACGACGCCGGGAGAAATGCCTACACAAAACAATTAGAAACGCGAGACGGACGACGTCCTACGCGCGATAATTAAGAACAACGACCGCGCTGCGGTAGACCGACGATCAAAATGACGCACGTGGGCTGTCGCCGCGATCACGTGGTTCGTGTCCGTCGAAGGGTCACACGGTGACGATGAGAGATGACGATTGTGAGAAGGATACGGTGGCCGGGCGTGTTCCAACGAGTTCTTCGGGTCCGTGTATCGGCCTTTAAGTCTGACAGTGGCGGTGCGGTATTCGTGTCGCGCGCTTTTTGGGAGGTCTTAAGCGTCCCGACGAACGTAAAACAATAACGATCAGCCGCGCGAGCCACCACCCCATTACGCGCTATACAATGATTTACGGTCGTCGTTCCTCCAGTGTGTGTACATAACGTCTTCGCTGCATGGTAGTCGTAAGACGACTTGCCTGCCTACCACCTACCTACGTGCGTGTACGGTGTACCACGATCGCCCGCGTTTTATTATATTCGTCCCGAATTCGTGGTTGGAACCAGTCCAAAACGCGTCTCCGTAGAGTTCGTGATTTAATTATTTTGAAGACTCCTCGCGGCCCGTCGTCGTCGTATTCCCCCCGTCTCGCGTTACACAACACGCGCGTTATTCTAATTAAGGCGTAAGTCTCGATTTTTGGGAGTTTTTTTTTTATTCGAATCGCGTTCGGCCGAATTACGGTCGTCGTCCGTTTTACACGGCGTATCGCGTATCCTCCCGGCTAGTACGCCCGTTTATTATCCCGTAATAGTTCACACGCGCCCGGACACAATAACGCGCACGTACAATACGCGTATATTAATAAACGTTATTATCTCTCCGGCCGTATATTTTACACGATATTATTAAATACGTAAATTTACGGGCCGCCCGCCCGCGACGATATAACCGTTTTCTCCCGCGCACGTTGTTCGGGTTTATCGTCGTGGAACGCCGCGTGGTTTTTTTTCACTCGATGTTATTAATCCGACGCGTCGCGGGCCGCCGCAGACGCCAATTAATTTCATTCGTTTTTACGGCCGTCGATAAATATCGTGTCCTCTCGGATAATGAGACACCCCTTTATTATCATGCACACGCGCACAATACGAGACGGTATTATAATACTGGCGGGTGTATGCGTGTGTGTGTGTATAGGTGGAACGCGATAAAAAAAAACGAATAATAAACAGGCAAATTATACACGCGAGACGACGGAGCCCGTCTTTGTGTGTGACTCGGTGTCTCTCGACATTTTTCGATACGTTAAACCAACGTAAACCTTCGTGGGGTTTCGATGGCAGACGGTTTTTCGGCAAAATATTTCCCGCCGAAACGCTCGGACGGGCGAGTGGCGGTGTTTTCTTTTGCGAACTTTGTACGCTGACACGTACCCGAACCGTTGTAGGTGAAGGGACGTACACTTACTCGGACTGCTGCGGCGGACAACAAAATCGTATACGATTGTCGTTATTGTGTTCGAATAGTGCGCGGAGAAATCGGTTTTCTACCCGACGAGTTGGCGTTAATTACGATTTTCTCGTCTACGTTCAAAACGTGAGTGGCGGCGAGAGAGTAGGCCGGCAGTGTCACGACGACGGGCGCGCGCGTGTGTTTCGACGTTGTCGACGTTTTTTCGTCCGTTTATAATATATATTCGTAATACGTAGCGCGGTCGTGGTTAGATTACCGCTATTATTATTTATGTACGTAAATCGACGATATAATGCACAACCATCATTCTCGATTACGTTGTTGCCGCCGTTCGTTATTGTTTCGGCAATCCCTTTTGGCGGGCGAACGTTTACACGTTTCGTATACTCGCCGACCGAATTCACGAAATATTAATTTACTATTCCGTGCCCCCCCTCTGGTATATACATTTTCGTAAATACTATTCGCCACTCCTCGAAAACGATTGGATGACACGTTCGACTATTTCGTTTCGATTTTCAACTATTTAACGCGTTGCCCCGCCATTATTCCGCTCACCTTTTGGCACGTAGCTCAAACAACGTACCTGAGAACCCCGAATAGATACGCGACCGTTTGCCGCATTTTGCATCACGACGACGGTCTGACTACTTGTTTCGCTTTAGAAACACCTAACTTAAACCCGCTAACCATCCCCGTCTCACTCCTTATTGTTAATCGTACGAACGTCGCGCCATTTCTTTATTCGACAGCGACACGGACTCGACCTCTACTCCATTGTGCCCGTAATGGACGAACACAGGAACGACACCGTTGATCGTCACACAAACACTGATGATCTCACGAAGTTGTTTTATATACGAATCGTTTTAGAAAAACGCTTTTAAGATGCAAAACGACAAATTACTATGCAACTTCAGGGAAAAGTTGATGACGAACAAAGAAACTTCGGACGAGAAGGAAGTTTTAAACAATTGCTGCATATTGTGCAATTAAAGGTGAGTACAACGAACAACGATCTCTTGATCGAAGTGAAGCGCCCATCACTTGAGTTGGAAAAATCCAGAGAGGATAATGGCATGATGCGCATATAGACAAATCGATTAATTCTACTCATCGAATACTTGCTGAACGAACCCGTGCTAATAAACGAGCATAAATAGAACGAACAGAATACGGTTTCTATTGTCGGTTTTTAAATGAATTCTTTTAAACGAAATCTCGCGATTATCGTTCGAAAAAATATATGAAACGCGTCTACTAACGAGTTGTATTTTCACTCTTTTCAAAGCCTTCAACGTCGCAACAATCGAAGTTGAATCGCCATCGCTTCTACTATTTAGAGCGAAAGTTCGCTACACTGTCCCCTTTGACGTCGAAACAGAATGACGGGAAAGAGAAGAATGTTCCGTCGATAAAGCGAAATTATATACTGCTCGTTATTATTACTGTCGATATTATTAAATACGTACTTTTTAGTTGCGAGTTTACGAAAAATGCTGTAAGATAAACGACTTAAAGAACACGTTGTAATCTAAAGATCACGAAAATGCCCTGCTCCGGAAACAATTGAACGAGTGTTGATGGAAACGGATCGGTTGAACGACACGTACAAAAATCAATTGAACTGCAAGGAATCGGTACTGGCCGATCCGAAACTTCACGCGCAACTGGCGGCGAAAATCCTACATCCGGATACGGAGACGGCGTTTCAGGAGCTGATGTTGTCGCGTCAGAACTGCCGTGACTAGGTGCCTCAGGTGCAAAAATTTGTGCGGTAGGAGTCAGAATACTCGAAGTGGAACACGCTCTACCTGGAACAGATTGTGCACAATTTGCGGACGGCGTGTGCGGGTGTACGAGCGAAAGAACCAGGAAATGAATGAGGAGAATAATGTGAACGAGGAGTTAGTGTGCGCGATGAACAGCAAGATGGCGAGATAGATACACGTCAACGAGCGTTTGTCGTCGGTGAATTGCATATCCAAACCGCTGACGCACATTGACAAGATCAAGATGGAAAATATGAGCAACAGCGTTTCGAACGTTGGACCGACTGCAAATGTAATCTGCAGATAATTTATATACGACAATCTACCGATAAATTTCCTCAGCCCTATACAAAGAACGATGTTTTAGGGTTTAATTCTTTCCCATTAATAGCTAAATACAGAAAGTATATATAACGAAGCTCGGCGATTAAATATTGTAAATGTTTATAAACGGCTTTAGATAAACGTTTAGTTAAATCTACTTAATATAATTATGTATTGCGTCTATTACATCGATGTTATAGTGTCATTTTGGTCTTTGTTTTGTTTCGTTGTAAATGGTTGTCCGTGTTGTTAAAAATGTTAATATCGACTACCTTCTTCTTCAGTCGGTGTACATACATTATTGAACGTAGTCGATTTACTACTTTCCGATGAAAATGACCGAAAAAAATCTAACGAAATACGTTCAATCTCTTTGGAATATAATATGTATAAACGGCAGTATATTCGAACAGATCAAATCATCCCACGGATACAGCAGTCGTGTGGTAGGTTCGTAGGTAGGTAGGGATTGTTATCGTGTACGGTATGTAATATGTTGTTAATAGGCGACCCGGTGTCTAAAGCGACGACGACGTTGGTTTCGAACGACAGGTGCGTGACGATGGTTTCGGTTTTTTTTTTACGGTAC
>JAIPRN010005596.1:0-10145 GCA_025469175.1 Geopemphigus sp. TES_GeoC_2020 | reverse complement strand
ATATATAAATTAATCTCGAGTTTATATATATATATATATATATATATATATATATACGTATCGTACAAAGGTGAAAACGAAATACGGTTATTTTTAACGACGACCAACAACAGTTTTAGGAAATTTTAGGAACATTTGTAATTGGTCGTAACGATATATAGGCGCGTACGCGTTATACGCTATAGTTGGTACGTACACGGATTGACGAAAATACGTCACAATATGAGTCCTTAGTCGGTACAACGTGGTTGTGAACGGTTCGCGAAGTATATATATGTATATATAAAAAAAAAAAACAAAATCGGCGTACGTATCGCGAAACGAGCAATTCCGGACTTCGTACACGACGATAACGCGTACCCGTTATAAACATTTTTTTTCGGCGTACGTCACTACTATTGATACGCGGGTATTAACCACATAATAAACATTGAAAACGCGATGGGAATTCGTATAATTCTCGGTGGCGTTACGGAAAAAGCTCGTCGTCGTGTACACCGCCGCGAAACAAGTCGATTACGATTACACGCGAGTAATTCTAAAATTACGTTACGTCGTTTCAATATCAAGTTTATTTAAAAATACGAAGTCTCCGTAATTTTTTCCTACATTGACGTTATAAATATATATATATATATTTATAATCGTAACTGTTCTTCAATGTCGATTACGTCGATTGCGAGAACTATGTAAGCGAACGTTGCTCGTACCGGCGTAAACATTCGAATGCCATAAAACGACAATCCTATCACAATGTACACCGGTGCGGTATGACCATAAACAAACTCCCCGAACATCATCTCGGACTAGTTTTCCTAGTTGAAAAAACGCAAACGAAACACGAATAAAACTATTATTCCTATAATGTAAGCATAATTTATTCGTAACAATATTACCGGCGACACGACGTAAGCTACTAATATTATTTGAACACAATCGACGCCGAGTCGCGAACATCAGCGCGGTCATTGACACTACACAACACATACACACACATTATACTATACTAGCTGGACTTTTTCCCGAAACGTTTTCGGAAATCGATTCGCTGGACACCGGACGGTAATTATTATTTCAAGCGTCGATTACAAAAAAAACATTTTTCAGACGGGTATATATTACGTTTCTATATCGTACGCGAGATTAATTTCAATATTATATAGCAGATTACGCGTACACTACGGCGGGTCTTATCGAAACGTACGCGATTTTCAACTAATTGACAGTATAGCGGATAAAACGACCGTATTATTATTATGTTTTCGAATTTCGGGCCGAACGTTTTAGTTTTAAACGCGTAAAATCGAATTTGGCGCGTACGTGTTTTCAACCGGCACCCGTCGCGAATATTCAACGACGACGGAATGTGTAGTACAATTCCACGTTTCGAACGGTCGAATTCGGGAAAAACTGGCGTATCCGATACAACGAATGACACGGTTTTTGTTCTGAGCGGTAGTAATGGGTTCTCGTCGATCGGATGTTTAGGTTCGTGGAAAGAAAATTACAATAACAAAAAAAAAACGGCGTTCTCCGCGATCGAAAACTAAACAAACGCGAATCATTTAAATGTCCGGAATACGTTAATAACAGACGGTCACATCGTACACCGGGCTACGACGTACGATAATTACCAATAATTATATACCAGCGTGCAACTAAAACTATGATGGCGCATTGACGCAAACGAAACGGATGAATAACGTTAGTCGGCGACGTACAATAAAATAACAATAATATTATGGAATTACTTAAGATACCCGAACATAGACCGTATTTAGGAGTTTAAAAAAAAAAAAACAATAAACCGACGACGATAAAATATAACGAAAATAAATCGTAGTACACACACACACGATAGTATAATAGTAGTACGATTAATTCTATCGTCGAGGAGGCCCCTCCGTGGGGTCGCAACGTATTTTGCCGGACCGATTACGCTTTTGTCTGGAGTGTTTTCGTCGTCTGCCGTTTTGCCGCGCCGAGATGTCATCCGCGGACCGGGCGAGAGGGGGGCGCACGCGCCACGAATGTTTCGCCGTAAATTTAACGGGTTTTCTCGAGCATCGAAATGGAAACGGGCGCCGATAACTCTCCGAGCGCCCAAGTAGCGTCTATTTCTTACACACGCAGCGGGTACGCGGGGTTTCGTAAGCATCCGCTACCGGTACGGGAGAGAGCGGGCGCGACCAACAACGGCGGCTTTTTGTATAATCGAGATATTGTCGTCGGTCGTAAAAATAAGGCGCGCGCGCGCGTCTTCGTCGCAGAGTTTTCTCAATTCGTAGACGATATGGACGTCAGCGGACGAGTATCGTACATAATTATCACGTAAAACGACGACGCTACATAGTGTATATTATGTCGAACAGTTGTTCAATGTCGCGCGTTCTGTTTATTGACGGTTTCGTCCGATAATCTATTACGTACACGTGCGTATTACAAAGAACCGAAATCGGCCTGGTACATACACACATACACACACAATCGAGTCAACAAATGCGTGCACGACGATAATGCGACCGCCGGGGTCGGAGAGAAGGCGCGCGTATTCTTCGCGCGTTCGAAGGATATGCGCACACGCACATACGTATTATATATATATATATGTTACCGACCAAAAACGGTTTGTCGATCCCACAATGCGAGAGTTGTGGCAACACCGGTGAGGGCCAATATCCCCTCCATCCCCCGTACCCATGCCACGACCGGTCGAAACCAGCAGGAGTGTAGCACATGCGAACGGGAACGGACACCGAACAAATAAAATATATTTTACGCTAGTCGAGCGTTTTAATAATACCATTTTGGAGGCCCTCGCGTCGTATATCGCCACCGCCGTCCAAGGCGAACACACACACACACACACACACACACACACACACACACACACACACACACACACACACACACACACACACACACACACACACACACACACACACACACACACACACACACACACACACACAAGCGCGTACGCACACATAAGGAGTGCGAAATGATTATGCCACCGTATTCGTGCGCGGGCCGCGCGTATTATATATTAACGACGACGTCGTTTCGAAACGATTTTTTTCGTTCGATTTTCTTCGCTCGTTGCTAACCAGTATAACGGACCCGCGTGGGTTAGGTAAACTCTATTTTTGAGGGTCACGAAAAACATACGTAATTACCGTCGTGAACAATTCGCGTGCGTGGCGATTCGTCGCTCGCGACCTAGCTATATCGCACAAACATTGCGCGAATTGTATAATTACAACAGTACGGAGCGATCACTTTTCGGCCGTACATGTAATAGTAGTAGTAGTAGTAGTAGTAGTAGTAGTAGTAGTAGTAGCAAGTAGTAGTAGTAGTAGTAGTAGTAGCAGTAGTAGTAGTAGTCGTATAGTAGTAGTGGTGGTGGTGGTAGTGTGGCAGTAACGCGCGCGAATGTGTGTAATATTGGCAGTGTGCGTGCGTGCGTGCGTGTGCGTAGGGGCCACGGCCCGATTCATGGTCATTCTGGTCTATAGGTTTTCGCGAACTCTCTTACGCGCACGCGCACACCGCACAAACACGGTGTGGTGTATATGCGACGTTATTTTGCCACTTCCCCCGCGCGGTACCGCCACATCCACGGCACCACCGGCGCGTTATACCACCGGCGCACGCACGTATTATTACAAAGCATGCGACGAGGTTTATCCTCGTGCGCGCACGCACGGACGCACGCGCGCACACGCCACGCTGACGGTGCCAATGGTGAAAGAGAGTTAGCAGGGCGCAGAGTTGTAAATAATAAATACAAAACGGACGGCCGGAGAATTCTATAGCAAGTGAGACACTAACACGCAAAGCGGATGAGTGAGAAAGAGAGAAACGAATGGTCATTGGATACATTGGTCGTCGTTATTATATAATAATAAAACCGAAAATCAAAAATCCGATAACCGAGTAGACCTATTCTAATAAAATAGAGTGCGTGCGCGTAGACGAGACGTGCATTCGTTTTGTGAGTGGTAGTGAAGGAGGTGGTGATGATGGTGGTGGTGGTGGTGGTAGTGGTGGAGGAGGAGAAGGAGGTCGCGTGTAGTCGAACATCAACCACTACGGGTCGTATATGTGGAGGGAAGGGAGGGGGTCAATATTGAGCGCACACAAGAAATGGAAAAACGTTTGGCTAAATTCGCAGTGTTGCCAAGTTTTAAATATAATATTATTTTCGAAAGACGCGCAGTAGTAGAGACTACCCACTGTATACTTACGACGCAACAACACTCGCGTGGCGACGTTCTTAAAACCGTCGGTACGAGATAAAAGAAAATACATATATACATATATATACGGGGGGGGGAAGGAAGAGCCGCGCTGACGTCCGTGATATGCACGCACGCGTGCGCACGACACATTCGCCGATTTTCCACGTACTTTTACGCGAACACTGATTACTAGGGGAAAACAAAAAACCCTCGATATTCGTGCGGCAGCGTGTTTCGCGTGTACGCGCACGTATAATCTCGAATCGATCGAAATTGACACACGTATCGATAACAGTTACAAATTATTATTGTCGTCGACCGAACACACGCGCGTACTTTTCCACGTGACATACGGCGTAGCTATATTTCTTTTTGACGGCGATGACCAATTTTATGTCCGAATAATATATACACGAGATTTTATCGCACTTTACCGATTATATCGCGCGCACGAAATATAATATAATCATTCGAGAATCGAACGAACAACCGACAATTTTTATTCGATAAATACGCGCGTTTTTCGTCGACGCGGATGGACGCGATATACGGGTAGTATACTACTACCCGTCAACAAAACAATTACGTCCTTGGAACGAATACATTACGACGAATTGGAGCACGTGGAAATTATTCGTACTTGTTGTACGACTTTTTTTTAGTCGTGACAATCGCGCCGTACGATCGAAGAAGTTAAATAACGTTATTATACGATCAAATCGAATCGCGCTCTATGCGCAATAAAGAAAGTAGCAGGCGCAGACGCACTCCGACGCAACAATTTCCCCTCTGCGTATTATACCTACACACGCCAAATGGTGTATTTTCGTTCTTCCAAAGAAAAAAAGATAAAGAGAGGGCACCGTCACTGACAGTGAGAGAAAACGTTATGCAATACACCGCTATTGGCAATTGACTGTACACACACACACACACACACACACACACACACACACGCGCGCGCGCGCGCGCGCGCACGCACACAATACTTTCTGGTTGTATATTGTGACACCGTCGCCGACGCTGTTGCCAGCCCAACACACCACGTTACTATTATTATTGTAAACTATAGTCATACGTTAACAAGTACCGGAATAAATATAAGTGAATAAAACGGTAATAAACGCGAGAACAAATGACGATCAATCCAAATTTCGCTCAAGCACGGCAGCAATAACGCGATAATCATGCTAGTAATTGAAATGTTACACAGTGCCGCGGGGTAAACGGGGTCTCGTCCTTTTATATTCCGTCAAAGGTCCGCGCGTCGAATTTTCCTCGATGTTTTTACGACCTCCGTAAGTGAGCGTGTCTGCGGAAAGAATTACGAGCAAGGCGGGCGCGTCGGGTACTGTAATAATAATACGTTCGTTTTATAGGCTGTCGTCGCAGCGCGCGCCGGTGGCCTTTTTTTATAGTAAACGAATGAAAACCACGAGAGCGCTATAAAATACGTAACGCGTACGGTTTTCCTAACGAAGAAATAGCGCGCGCGCGCGCGCGAGACTTTTAAATTATTCGATACACGCGGCGGCGGACGAACGTCTAAGTATAACACACACACGATGACGATGACGTAACGACGTACAAAGCGGCACGACCTAGGATCATCGTGATCGTAATACGCAAAAATTTAGAGACCAAACCGGTTTTTAGAGAGTATTTTAAGTACACACGGATTTAAAAACGAAAATACAACGGCTGTTTCGGTCGGGCCGATCGACCGTAGGTCGATATATATATATAAGTTAAGAACGGTCCGCGTACGGTACACACACGACGTAACGTATACCCTCTTCTAACGTTTACCAACAATGATAATGCGTTTATAGTTCGTAGTCGGAAAACGATGTTCTTGTATTCGAACTTGACCCTATACAATGTAACACGTACGGTTGACGACGAATAAATGCGTTTATGGCATGGATCTTTTGGGTCTCCCGGATTTCAAACTACACACAAAGGACTTCACGACGAACGCAATGACCTATTTACATTGTTGTAAAACGGAGGACGTCGAACAAAAAAAATAAATAGTTATTCAATGCGAGGTTAAACGTATACGGACGATATCCGAAAAAAAGAGCCTTTATGTAAACGTGTTTTGTTGACGATTTCAGTTACATTGGTTTTATAGCCCCGTTTAGGTAACGTGAGATTACACAAAGATTTCCATAAAATGGAACACACACGCGCGCGCCACATTTGGAAATAATTCACCGTATACGTCATGGGTTTACAACAACGTTTCAAATACGTACGAAAATAATCGTCTGTCTGTTCGAAAATACGCACGATTTCTCGTTCGAATTGGCTACGGTTCGTCTCGTCAACGGGGGTTCTTAAAACCGTTGGAGTTTATATATCAAATCCGTTATATTTTAGCGAACCGATCACGGACCGTTACGTTACGTCTTCCGTAATAATTGTTTCTTTTGCGTATCAACGACGAACACGACGCGCGCGTGCCGAAACGTTCGCACGTACGTCGAGAAAAATAAATACAAAATTACGCCCGTATATTCGAAAAAACACGGGTCCACGAGGACGAATTAAGATTCGTACGAATAAACGAATCTTTTACGAGCAAATATATTATTGATATTACGCGCATAAAATTAGACCGTAACGAAATCAATCGCCCGTATTTTATTATTATTATTTCACTAGCCTATTTAAAATCGACAAAAAGTTGGGAACGATGGCCGCAGTTTACCCTGAAGGTGGCACGTTACAGAGACATTTAGTAATAGCAGTGGCATTACACCGTAATAGCGTAATATATCGGTGTATTATAAACGTAACAACGTACATTATCGTCCCAAATTGACGTGTATACTGATATATGTATACGGGTAGGTCATTTGTATACGTAAAAACAAAAATCGGAATGAAATAACCCGATTGGTATAAAATTATGTAGGTATATTATGTGTACCTGCCGAACGTTTACGGATATTTGAATTTCATATTTTTTGTATACTCAGCGTTTCTAAATTTTGATCTTGACTTGTAATTTATACCATTACCAATAAATCATCGTATCGAATAATAGTATCAGCAGGTGATTCGTTCACATTTTTATTATCGAAGGTGTTTATATATATACAAACACACACACACACACACACACACCTAATGTATGCAACCACAGTGTACAGACTACTACTATTCGTATATACGTCTTATACGTTTTTGGTCGAATGGCTGAACAAACAACGTGTATTTTTATTTCGTTTTACTTTGAAAAATGAATAAATGTGGTTTCCGGGTAAACACACGAAGTCGGACAAATATTTTGAAATATTCAAACATTACCGTAAAAATCAAACGTACTCGCGTGTACATATTATCATCGGTTGTTGAACGGTTTTTAATATCGTCGCCATCAAACACACACACACGCACGCGCGTTCGTATTCGTTCGGGCGATTCTTTTTTTAAAAACGTTAAATTAAGAACATTAGCTAATAATAATAATGACAAAAACAATATAATATACCGCGCGTACAGTTATATGAATGTTTTCGCCGATATCGGTGTGTGCATCAGAGGATACGTGTTATCTGAAAATTAACGAGCTACAATACATAGAAGATAAAGCGTGCGCGTTATTATATTTTTATATTATAAAAAAAGAACATTATTTCTTCAAACGAAAAATGATTACGCATTTCTTCTACGTAGAGAATGCGTATCTTGGCACCGTCCTAATTTAAGACGTGTTTAAACGATACCGTTACGAACTACACGAGATTCAAATATAAATTCACAACGATTCGGTACGTTTTCCGGTTTATTTTCAAGAATCGAAAAACACATTTTACAAGTGGTTTTTTTTACACTAAGCGTGTTATTTTTTTTTTTGACCGACGAATATCTCGATAGACGTAGAATTCGACTGAATTATAATTTAAGTATGCATAATACGTGTTGTTTTTAATCTTCAGTATAACTCGGACATACAGAAAGTAGGTAACGTTTTTTATTAATTTAAAAAAATAAGATAAAAAAAAAATAACTCGCCAAAGTATAATTAGTCATACACACACACAACCAGTCTATTACCGATCCAAATATATATCGTATAATACCCATGGTTAGGATAAAAACATTAAACGATCGTAAGATGGGAATCATTTTCCTAAAGACAAGGAAAGAGTATTCGAACGAAATAAACCGACGACAACGATAATTATCGTTTTATTTTCACTTTTCGAGATTGTGTTTAATAACATTTAAAAAAATGGACCGTACATTCTTTTAATGTTTTACTGTTACGTATAACAATAATGGGCATTAAATAACACGGGTAAACATTTACATATCTTGTCATAATAACCGGGCAAAGAAAAAAATTCCATTTAAAGACTACGGCTAAACAATTAGAAACAAGATTTTAGTAAATTATCGAATTTTCTTCTTATTGTAATATCCCATTTATACGATAAATAGGTATAAGACACATTAATCACTTTTCTATTTGAAATCGTTTTAAATCGATTATAAAAATGTGACGCGAATAAACGAAATATATATTTTAACAACCAATTAACGACGATAAATGATAAAAAATGAACGAATATTGGAATAAATAAAATATCGGACTCGTAGGTTACAACTATTGTAACTTGTAAATAACTTGTGGCGATATTTAATACCCGACAATAGTATATATATATATACACTATTATATTAAACAATAATATCGTTTTACTCGAGAGTATGTTCGTGAATAGAAGTACTTATTTTTAATTTGTTTACATCTTCCGAAATTTCACTTGGACGAGTCACGTTCGCTAAATTATATAAACAACAGTAGATCTCTCGTCGTTATTCGACATACCGGTGGTACGACATTTCTTATTTATACTTGACATTTAATAGTATAAATACGAAAAATAATTATATGCTTGGCCGTATGTCCGCGCGTGATAATTCGACCCAAAATATTATACTCGGCATGATTTACTTATAGGCATATATCGTTAATTATTATGTATTAACGTTATATATTTATGAACCTATAACACAGGTTAAATAATGTATACATCTATATACGTACACGTATATACCAATTTATTTTGAAGGGCAATAGTAAGAAATGAATGAATACGCGGGGCATTACGAAATAATTTGTTTTATTTACGATATACCTATACACGTTAAAGTATAAACGTATATATGCGTTCTACTTTTTTCAATACGCGGTCGGTCCGTCCACCCATTATGCATGAAAAGAACAAATAAAATAAAAATTTGTTTCAGACATAATACGCAGTAAACTCTCGATAGTTGCGTAAAAGAAAATTACAATAATAGCGGCACGGTAGTTTCACGTTTTAAATACGCCCCGCCATCGCATGGCGAGTAATTGCGACGAGGGATAATGTATGTACGGTGTGTGATTGTGTTTTAACGCAGTTGTTGAAATCTCTCCGGAAATATATCTCTCTTGATTATTATAAATTTTTCTTATATATTCATAAATTTGTTTTCAGTTTTGTCACTTTTTCGCTGGTCACGAAATAATAATTATAATAGTAATAAAATCGCCGTACTTTGTACTTACTCAAAACTGCTCATATATAAATACTGAACAAATCGACATGAACGGTACTTACGACGAAATATCAAATACATAATCTCATACATAAGGATATCACGTAAAACGCATAGTTCAATAACATAAAAACGCATACAAAATAGAGAAGGAATAACGTTCCCTCTCAGATTCTTCTTTATACGTAGCTGTTCAACAGCTGATACTATTTTCTCTTCAGATTTGGGCGACACACACACACACACACACACACACACACACTAATACGATAAAGCGAATGGCGGTTTTCCTACGAGTTTTACACATTTTTTCCGAATATAAGATGCCCGTTCACGTCGACA
>JAIPRN010005595.1:0-10150 GCA_025469175.1 Geopemphigus sp. TES_GeoC_2020 | reverse complement strand
TAACGATACACGTTTTTCAAACCTTTTACTTACGTTTCGATTAACGTTCAAACCGTATTTCTCGTATTTAAACCGGGGTTATTACACGAACCGTCAGAATTTACGCGTACGTCGGATTTGTTCGTAACACCGTAACACCAACAACCCCCTAACGAATTACGACGAAACCTATCGATTTCAACGACGACACTATACATACGCGCGGCGGAAAAATGACGAGAATTCTCGTGTTTCCAAAACGATATTTATTCGTCCACGTTAGCGTCGTCTCTAGGTATTATGCGCGCTCTACGAAAAGGCACGAGCCCGTAGAACGAAACGAACGATTTTCGCCGGTGTAACCCCTACCGCCCCCCCCCAGAAGCGAATTCGTTAAATAACGATACACGTTTTTCAAACCTTTTACTTACGTTTCGATTAACGTTCAAACCGTATTTCTCGTATTTAAACCGGGGTTATTACACGAACCGTCAGAATTTACGCGTACGTCGGATTTATTCGAAACACCGTAACACTAACAACCCCCTAACGAATTACGACGACACTATACACGCGGCGGGTGTGTTCGGGAAAATGACGAGAGTTCTCGTGTTTCCAAAACGATATTTATTCGTCCACGTTAGCGTCGTCTCTAGGTTATATTTATACGCGCTCGTGCCCGACGGGTCCCTTATTTTTCCCGGACACACTTTTCGGGACTCGATCGTTGGGATAGCCTTGCGACGTTTCGTTCCGAGTTCACCGGAGTAGCGTCGTACGGCCTCTTGGGACGCGCTGGTCGCCGACCCGTGGCCGAGATCGGAGCCGACGGGATTTTATTATTTTCGTTAAAACGGGGCAGGAGAAAATACGACAAATTAACGACGGAATATCGAGAATTTTTTCGACGTTGTTGGAACATCACCGGCCAGAACACAAAAATGGAATAAAAGTTATATATTATAGACACCTCGGCAAGTACATACGTACCGACCTGTCCACCGTGAGCTCGCTGGACACGGCCTCGGGGAACGATGGTTACTCCATCTTTACCGGTAAAATAGTTACACACGAAACCGAGTTCGGATGAAATACGCACGGTGCCTCGTTGACGACGTACGAAATGTGACTGACAAGGTCTGTATCGAATAGGTCGGTACGACTATCGGATACGGACCAAAACAACCATAATGTCGGGCTAATGAACGGATGATATTGAACGTTTCAGCGACGCGCTCGTAAAACGACGGCCATTCGGGGTTCGCTTTATTTAATAGAAAAACGTCGCGCCGCGCGGCCGGCGAACACGAGCGACGAAAATGTTTTCCCGGGTCGCTTCGCGGGGTTCAGCCCCGTACACCTAGTGCGCTTTCTTATCGATCGTTTTTGCGCGGCGACAATTGGCGATTGGGCCCCGTTCGAATCGATGTACACGGCGGCGAGCGTAACATTCACGGTCCCACGACGGCCCTTTTTCGGTTTTTGGCTATCCAAAATCGGGGAGCAGGGACGATCGTCATATCCGTGCAAATGACGAGACCGGCGAACGAAACGAGGCCAGCTAATAACGTGAGGCGTTTATATAAATGTCGAAACGAGGGGGAGACGTAGTATTATCGAGTAATCGGTAACGGCGTCGAACGGATACGCGAAATATCGTTTGAGTAACGCTACGCGTTATTCTTTCCCCTGCCGCGTCGTCCAACCATATCTACGTACACCCTCGTGTGTCGCGACAAACGTCTCTGTCACCGTTAGCGTTACGAAACGTAATCGTCGATTGTGTTCGTGGTCCGCGCGCAATTTTACGCGTAAGTTCTTTCCCCCTCCAAAAAAAAAAAAAAACAAAACGCCCGTCGACACGCCGCGACGGTACCACGGTGCGCGGTGGTAACTGGCGGATGGATGGGCGGGTAATTAACTCGTCTCGCCCGTATCAATTTCACACGTGCGAAAGAATGGAAAGGGTGGATAAACGAAGCGAACCGGATAAAGAACGAGACCGTATTTATTCGGATTTGTGTGAGAACAGCCGGTGCGCGCGCGCGCGCCAAACGGCCGGAAGCCGTTTCCGGTTTCCACGCGTTTTAAACGATTCCGATCACGAAATTTCCCCCTTTCTCTTTTTACCCGGAAACGCGCGCCGACGACGTGTCGTGTTTACCGGAGGAGCCGCGCGCGTCCAGACGTCGTGGACGGGACCGGCCGTACGGGGCGTATACCGGCTCGGGGGGACCATCGGCCGGTCGACTTGATCGCGTCAATTGACGTACGTCAAACACCACCGAAACGGTTTCGGTGAACGTTTTCCTAGTACACGATTCGCCCGGACAGAGTACGCCGTCGTCGCGAACTTGACGACCAATACGCGGCGGCCAAACAGTGTACGGGACAGAGATGATTCCCAGGTTTCAATAGGCTGAGCCAAACCACGCCGTACCTTCTCTTAGCACTTGGTGCTACTCAAGGTACGACGCTGTTCGTGACTAAAAAAATTCGTCACGGGTCGTCCATAAGGACCACCAGCACCGGACCGTAGAAGGTCCGTACCCTATTTTTCGGACCGGGACGACAAAGGGTCGTAAAAACCCGATCCCCCCACCGGGTAAGTGGGTTTATAAGGATATCTACTATCCGGCGCCGGTCCCACAGCCACCACGTTTCAGCCAAGAAAGGCGCCTCAGCCAAGATGGGGCACTACTTCCGAAGCGGCAAGCCGGTTCGGCGTGTAGTGGGGCTATCCCCGTGGTACCGACGAGGTTTTAAGTTGACGTCGGTGGGTCGACCCGGAAAGCGCTTTTTACGGCGCATTCCTCCCGCTATTTTAGCTACCATGCCGGCTAGCGGTGGGCCATAGACAATACGAACGCCGTTACCGCGACCCTCCGAAATATGGTTGGTCGGCGCACGGCGAACGTTTCGCGGATTCGGTTTTTGGGCGACGGTAAACACGTTCGGGCTCGTTATAGTACTGTCCCCGATCGGCTACGGACGGGACGCGGTAATCGGTCGAACGTGAATAACCGAGGAAGTTGTAAACGCGTGTGTGTCCCGGCCGATTCCAGCGTCGTTCGCGACGAGAATACGGCTTGGCCGCACCGACGGAAGGGAATACGACCGCGCGTGTTGTCGTTCCTCCAAATTGTCCACCGGCGTCGGTTCCGTTCGAAACCTCGGGACGACCGACCGTTTTTTTTTTGTTTTGTTACCAGGAGACGGAGGGGGACCGTTTTCCCCGATAAATAAAACGAATATCCCTGGACGGGATAACGGGACGCGGTTGTCTTTGGCCGGCGTCTATTTGGGACGTAATATTACGTACGTAGCCCGCCCGGAACGTCCGTCGCAAATGACCGTCATCGTCCCGTGAATGATTGTTACAGCGCGCGAGGGGGGGGGGCGGGTGACCTATACCGGTGGCGGTCATTTCAAATCGGCCGACCGATCGGGTTTGCGTCCCGTCGCCTCCGCCAACGAACGTGCCCCTCGAACGGGGCAAACCGCGCCGGGAACACGTCTTGGACGAATACCTTCGGACACACTACGACGACGACACCCGCGACCGCCGCTCCATGAACGTAGAAAAAAACCGGCGGCGAATTTCGTGTTTCGATCGTACGAAACGAACGTGAATAATAAAACCGACGGCCTTGTAATAATAACAATAATAACGTAACTAGTAAATTAGGCGCGTTCGATTCGTAATTTCCAAAACGAGATTCGGACGAACGTCGTTTCGGCGTTATGTTCGCGGCGAATTGCCCGTAGACGCGTAGACACCGGCGTTTCGAAAACGGTTATTGGAAACGTACACGATTTTTACGAAACCGGCGTTAAATAATTGTACTACACCGTCGAATACGAATATTTAAACGTTACGACGAAAATCGGAGCCGTACTTGGGAACCAGCGAAAACGATTTAAACACTTCCGCCCCTCCCCGGAATACCACCGGCGCGGACGACCGAACAATAATAATTATAAACGTCGTCCCGGATACCTAACCTCCTCCCTCCCCCCTCCCACGTCTCTAAACCGCACGAAACGTAAACGGGTGTGTTTACGCCAACCGATCGGCGTATACGTCGGTACAACAATCGTAAATCCGACGCGTACACCGTTAAGACAGTCGCGGAAAAATTGGTTCGCTACCGAATGCCCGCGATACGCCACTTGAACCGGCGAAACGCCTCTTTCACTGTACCGTAACTTGTTCAATATCATCCCGTCACTTCGTCGACCCGAGATCGTGGTCGTTTAACGATTACGTCTGTATCGATAGTCGATACACGATACACACCTTGGTCCGCTCGTTTCTCCGCCAGCCACGGAGGAGGCAGTTCGCGAAGTATTTCGGTTTCGTATCCGATTTCTTTCGAGCGCAATTCGTTTTTTGGTTTTTCCTGCAAGTTCTTCCAAGTAGAGATGGACTAGTCGTTAGGTGCTAACGGGGACCGTTTCCGGCGGGCTCCAGTGGACACAACACTATGTATGTTCGTTATGGTGGCTCTAGAATACGTACATTTTTCATTCCTCATCATTTTTCGTTCAAGCCGGTATAACTTTAACGACATCAATATATATCCCCGTCGCGAATTCGGTTTATTTTCCCCTCCTTTCAACGATAATAAGAAAATCCCGTCGGCCACGTGCGCTCTATGGCGGATCGTCGTACGGCGCTCATCCGGGGAACTCGGAGCGACACGTCGCGATCATCTAGCGCCGACAAAAAGCCAATCCGGCGACGGATCGGCTAACGAAAAACAACGTCCGTAACGTAATAGGTCACAGCCTGAAACGTGCCGGCCGTGGGCAAAAAGCCGGAACGGCAAAAGATTCGTCGCCACGACGACGATTCGATCGAAAGTACACGCTCCGTACTCTTCCCCATTCCCTCCCCCCCCAAAAAACAAGGATTGGTCGGTAGCGCCGCGACGTACTATAGGTACCGATGGTTATCTGTCGGGTACCGGATGTGGTAAGTCGTCTTACGAAAACAATGGGCACGCGATCGTAATTTTTTTTTTTTTTTTTAGAAACGCTCGCGTCTATTATTTTTCTTTTTCGTATCTTACATTACGGACGAAACACAATAGGGCGTATTTTTTTGTTTTACATATCTATCCGCTTTGACGAACACACACGAAAACCATAAACGTATTGTGTTGTCGGCGTGACGTCGGATTTCGTACGTAAAAACAACGCGCGCGTCCGAGCGGATATTTGGTAAACCGAATAACCGTACGGTTACGACGTGTCACCGGCCGGTTCGTGATTTGTATATTATAGACGTTTGTCGTTTGCCCGTTACGTACTAATCGGCACTATAAGGCCGTAACGAGCGTGTTCGGTGCCGGCGGTGTGAATAGTTGCGCGAGACGATGTACGTACAAAGTTTCCCGAAAAAAGCCACCGGGCCGACAAACGGGAACATCCCCCCCACCGGTTCCCGGATTAAATAAGAACGCACCGGGGCGGCGCACTAAAATCGGGGACCGTGTCCGTCCCTCCGCCCGACCGGTACGTCAGTAAGTACGGCCAGTCGCGCGATGTATTACCGCTATCCCATTCGGGGACCGTCTCCGGCGTTCGGCAAAGGGTCCGCGACAGTTTTTCCGCCGGCGATCGTTCGGACGCGGCGCGCCGCGGTTCTCGTTCCGAAAACGGCGGTATAATCGAAATCGTCCGCGGTGGTGTACTCTCCCCCCCGGGGGGGAGAGGGCTCACGAGCGTGTGTCGTCGTCTACTACAGACGGAAATCTGTCTGTCCCCCCACAATTAACTCATCCTTGTCGCGGTGAGGGGGCTTGAGCGGAGATCCCCTTGTGGGTGATTTCATGACCAAGAGTTCCGAATATGGCCATGGATCCAGAGGACGAACGTACGAAGACAAAGCGTCTAAATAGACAAGGCAAATGAAAAGTACGCGGGACTAAGGCATTTATAAAAACCTAGTTGTTTGTTTACAAACACGGACCGAGTAAAAAGTGCCTAGATACGGAACACGGATAAATAATGGCTTAAAGATTGGAATCGGGATGATGGATGAAAATGGAGAGCGACGGATTGGACGTTTGTAATTTTCGACTTTTTGGGATTTATCCCAGTTTATGGTTTGAACAAGGCCCACCGATAACCGGCGTGGCGGCCAGAACACCGGGAGGTTGGCTTCGTAATATTAGCGACCCGAGTTCATCCACCGATGTCAACCATCTGTAAACCTAGTGTGGAGCGCCCGTACGGAGCGCCGGGTCGCACTGTCCACTCGATTTGGTTCGTCCACTTGGTCCGATCCGGCGCACCGTGGTGGTCGTGGGACAGGCGCGAGAGATAGTGGAACAAACTAAACCACTTCACCCGGCGAGGGGACCGGGTGTCGAACGACGTCGGTCGTCCCGCTTCCAGGGTACGGGTCGCTATCAGTAGTCTCGGTGCTGGCGGTCCGTGACCCGTGACTTCGGTCATGTGTGGCCACGGACGCACCTCGTGTAGTGCCAAACGCTAATAGAAGGTGCGTCGTCGGGTTTGCCCACTCAAAGCCTTGGCAAACACGTGTCTGTCCGCGTGTATGCGCCAGAGTCCGAGATGAACGCGTTCGATAATAAAAAAAAACCGCGCGATCCTAATTAATTACGAACTGCCGGGTAACGAAAAACACAACCGACGTTCGTTATCGCCGCGGTCGGCACGTTAACCTCGGTCCTCCGGCGCGGTTTTATTTTTTTATCGACGCGCCAGTCGAAAATCCCCGTCGTTGTTGTTTCCTATTCGTATTATTTTTGTTCGATATTCGTAAGTTTTGAGTATTTTAGGGTCGTTTGTACGAAAGCGTCTGGGGGATAAGAGGATCCCATTGAGGCCGAAAGGTAAGTTTTATAAAAGCGTAGCGAGACCAGCTATGTTATATGGTGCAGAGTGTTGGACAGTGGACAAGAAACAAGAGCAGAGTGTAGCCGTGGAATGAGAATGTTTAGATGGATGAGTGGGGGGGGTGACGTGGAATGATAGGATAAGAAATGAATATGTGAGGGGAAGCGTAGGAGTAGCCGTGGATAAGACGAGAGAGAATAGACTTTGATGGTTTGGGCATGTTATGAGGGGAGAAGAGTCGGAAGCAGCAGTAGGTTATGGAAATGAATATCGAAGGGAGAAGACCAATGAAGACGTGGGTGAAAATACGATCGCGGAAGATATGTGGGCTGCCCGGTGTGTGCGTGGAGGATATGGACCGAATGGAGGTTCAGTACGAACGTGGCCGACCCCAAATTGACGGGACAAAGGGGACGGGGCACGATTCGCCGTTCCGTCCGTTACGGGCTGCTAATCGCGACGGTTCACGGCCAAACGAAACGGGTCCGGGGTTGATGTGGACGTGAGCGTTGTCCCCGGGGGGACGACGAATATATGGTACGCGGATTTCGAAAAACAAACAAATACCGCCGGAACACGCACGTGATCATCGTTGGACTGACGACGACGTTGTCTCGCGATGGACGCGCGCGTATATTTGTTCGGGGCGGATAGGCGCGAACGGTCGGAGAGAAAACGGTAAAATAATAATACGCGCGAAACACCGGCGCCCCGGCGGCGTTTCGTCGCGTCGTGAAACGTATTTGTGTATGGCGCGTTATTCTAATATCCGACCACCCAGACGGAATGTTACGCAAGGCGCCGAGCGAGCGCTGTGGAGAACGTAATACATGTCCGAGAGACTATTGTGTCTCGGCGCGTATATAATTTATACGCTAAATAAATATCGGCCGGGCGTGTCGTATTTACGTATTCATCATTTCGGGCCGCCGCCAATTGGGTTTTTTCGCCCCCCCCCCCGTTTATTCGTTCTTTCCACGTTGGATCCGGCCGTTGTTCGACTTGGGCACCGGCCGGGGTCAGGTATCCCCGAAGTGGTTTCGCCATGCGGCCAATCGACCGACCAATGTTCACCCCCCGGCACCGATTCCAGTTGATTCCGTCCAAAAACGTTCCCCCGATTAAAACGGTATAAAACCGTTCGGCTGTTCGCGCCCGGCGAAAAAGTCGACTTTTATTATTCGTGAACAAAGCCGATTCGTGTTTTACTTTTTCGTAAATTCGTTACGGTCGATATATATATATATGAAGTCACGAATTGGCGTCGTTACCGGGTTGTCCGACAATTTCCTTACGCAAATTACGTGACGCCTGGTGACCGTTTCGCGACAAAACCCGACCGTTCGTTATTTCGGACGTTCGCTAAAAATCGTCAATAGCGATACGACGCCGTTAACGAAATAAACGCGGGCGTTTCGTATGTCGGGAAAACAAATAGCGTAAAATATCCCTCACACACACACACACACACACACGCCGAATTTACGTAATAATCGAAATCGAACGGAACGAATTTCCGGTAAAACTGTCCGGCGCGGTTATAAATAGAATTACGCGAGTTCGCCGCCGTAAACGTTTGTGGCCGAAATAAATTAACCGGGCGAAAAAAAACAAAACGTTCCACCTCGCGCGTACACGGACGGACCGCGTGGATTGTTCGTTAGGCTATTATTACGACGATATCGAGACGCGCATACGAATTTCTATTCTCTAAACGTCGTACATTCCGGAGATACTAACCGATAAGGATCGTTTTGGCGCCAATGTTCTTTACGACGCCGTATTTCGATTTTTATTAATTTATTTATTTATATTCGTAAAATCGATTCCGGCGTGGTACCCGACGACGACCAACGTTACCGTGTTCGGCGCGGCTCCTCCGCTAATACGAATACAAACTGTATAAACGACGACGTGTTATATATTATTTCGAATGGCCCGTTGGCGAAACGCGCGTACTTAATCGAGAAACGTCGATTTTTCGCGTACGTCCTTCTCGCAATAGGTTAAGTAAAAAACAAAACAAAAAAAACCGTTATTTTTCCGCAACAAACGTCGTTATACATATTTAAACACACGCGCGCGACTTTAAAATAAATATATACATCCGCGGAAATTTATACGTTGGATTCCATTTTCCACGGTCGGAAACGCGTTTGTTTTAAAGTCTCACAGATTTCTATCGCTTCCCGGGACCCTCTACCGAACATATAACGTCGTTATTGTTATCTCGCGTATGTGTGTGTACGACACCGCTGTTCCCTTCCCCCCGGGAGGGGGACAATGTGACGGCCGGTGGGGGATGGAAAGACTATATACGGATTTATGAACCGGACGAAATCGACCATATACATATATAAGTTATAACCGCTAGTAAACGTATTCGTTAGATTACGCGATATTATTTATGTACACGGTTCTCGTTGTGTAAGATTTAAATATATTATTTCGATTCGACGTTCGACCGTGGTCCTGTTGTAAAAGCATGAGCCCGCGCGCACCAACGGGGTAACGAACTCGTACCGACGTTTATTCGTATCGTAATACGCATTTTAAATGTAGACGCTTTTTTTCAAAAATATTTACCAATACGTAAATTCTATTACGCGCACACGTATATAAATTTATTTATTTATTTATTTATTTATATTTATAATTATAAATATATTTAATACGTACATATATATTTATATTTATAATTCTATATTTATTCGTCACGTTTAATATTGTCCATTGAATTTCGTTAAACGTTCCGATATTCATAAAACGATTATTGTATAAAAATTAACCGGTACAGTAAACTAATATATATATATATATGTACACGTGGTGTGGCAGAACAATTCACAGCTTTTGCGCCACGATAATGCGCACATTGTTTACATTTCGTCGCTTGTTCGTGAATGTTTGGCCAAAAATGAACGTGTAAAACGACCCGGCCCAGCCCATGTATTCGCCAGACGTGGCTCCGTGCGACGTTTTTCTATTTCCGAAAAATAAAGAGAACCTTAAAGTGTGGGTGGGGGGAGGTAACAAGCGCGGATGACGTTGAAAACGTGTCGCTGAAACGGCTAAAGCCTGTCCCAACGATCGAGTTTCGAAAAGTGTTTCGGGAACACGAGCGCGTATCATACCTAACGGGGACGAAGGAGACTAACGTGGACGAATATTTTGTTCGAAATACGAAAATTCTCGTCGTTTTCCGAACACACCCGCTGCGCGTGTAAATAGTATCGTCGTCGATCGTAGGTTTCGTCGTAGTTCGTACGGGGTTGTTGTATTTTGGAAACGGTATTTCGAA
>JAIPRN010005594.1:0-10150 GCA_025469175.1 Geopemphigus sp. TES_GeoC_2020 | reverse complement strand
GTTGTGTATATATATATATATATATATATATATATATATGTATGTGTGTGTGTGTGTGTGTGTGTGTGTGTGTGTGTGTGTGTGTGTGTGTGTGTGTGTACGTATATTATATCGTCGTGGGTTCAGCCAATTGTGTGCGCCTTACCTGTATATTCTACTTGCATATAAGCACGTTCGTTAAGTCAGGTGTTATATTATGATTTTTTTACGTATAAAATGATGAAATTCGAACGATACAACTTTGTATATATAGTATATGCCTATATTTTTAGTTATGTATATAATATATGACAGACACGATAGACTAATGTGATTCATTAAGTATACCATACTCTATTATTCGAAGTAAAATATTGAACCCAAATTTATATTTTTACTATCGAAATATTCAGAACATTAAAGATTATCGGAGACTATTAAAAAAGAAACAGTGGTATATATTTTTAAAAAGGTAAATTTTTATTGCTACTCATATGTGAATCAAAATTTTTAATTCTCGTATAAAAATTACTCATATAAAATAATATATTTTCCTTTTTGTAGAAATATAATTTTATCATTTCGTAATCATTATAAAAACCTTTCATACAATGACATAAGATACACCCTGTATATGTAAATATAATATCCAAGCGTGTATATATATATATATATAGACATGGGCGACTGCTATAGATTGCAGTGGCGACAGTGGCGTCGACGACGGGAGATCGTCCTGGTCTTAATCCCGTGCCGTAGGGTCCCGGTCACGTTCGCTTGTACTTAAACATTCGGTCGATGCAGACGCAGTGTACGGGCTGAACGCGCGCCGAACAAAGCATAACATCGCATTACCTCTGTCGTGTGGTGCCATGGGCCGACGCCCCCGCTGGCCGTTGCATCCTGTGCTAAGTGATCTTGCTATGTGCTGCCGCGCCAACAACGTGCACGATACCTAACCGTGGGACTTCCGCTGAGGCGTGCATTTCTAAATGGGAATGTATGGAATTTTAAGTACAAATTCGTGAAAAATAATAATCGATCATATTAATGCTTAACGGCCATCACAAAATCGTATATTTGTTAACACATTCCTTGAATTGAGAAGACGAGAAAAGATCAAAATAATTGTTCCGGGGACCTAATTTCAAAACGCCCGACATCATTACGTAATATATACATGCATATACACGTGTACACACACACACACATATATATATATTATCCAAAATCCCAATGTAGGTATGTGCGATGGAAATTTATTGACGCGCATTAATAATGTTGAAAGGATCAATATTATTATAATATTCGGATTGGGGGAAATATATCGTAAATATAGTTACTTAGGTATTATATGCATAAAACAGCAGACATTTTATAAAATACTGGTAAACATCTGGTTAAAATATACTAATATACTGTCTAAATTCAATTATCTACCTGTCTAGTTTCATAATTATAAATAATATAATCGATAAAGGTACTTACGTGGGTATTAGTTATTATTATATTCGTTGAAAAAAAATTAGAAACTTTCTGTAATAATATTTTATTATACGTAATATAAGTACCACTTCTACTGCTACTATTTAAAATACAGTCCGCAAAAATAAAATTAAAACAAAATTAAGCTAGTGAATATTAGATTACTATCTAGTATTAGATTTATTAATTTAATTAAAAATGGTTAGGTCGCGATCGTTTGAAATATATAACAACACTATTGTTATAATACTAAATATTATATATTTACATTATTTTCCCTATATATTTACTAATTTTACGGTTCATAATGATCAAATCAAATTTCTACATTTTGGCACATTGCAAGTATTTTTAAACATTTAAGTGCACATAGATAATTTATAGGCTTATATTAGTCATATTAACATTATAAGTTAAATACTTAAACACACTGTTTATTTTAAAAGTAATGGCGTCTCAGGCTATCTTAGTTTAAATTTGTCTACATTTTAGATTGTATATACTTTTATTTTATCTACTTCAACTTTAGAGGAAGTTTTAAATAAAAGCCGAATAAATTGGCTCCCTTTTCATTTTATTTTTAAAAATTATAATTTCTTTATTTTATAATGTATAGTTTTGTACATGTACATTTGGCTTGAATTCGGTATTTTAGAAATATTAAAATATATATTTTATTTTAAACACTTTTTACCGTCAACGTAATCATTATAATTTATAATAACTGTATATAATAGTATACAATATACGAGTACAAAACTTATCTAACTTTATAAAATAGAGTATATAATCGTGTAAAACATGTACTACTCTGTTCAAAATGTTTCGAATACAAAATGTATAATATGTATTACAAAAACCTATTTAATATTTCTTTATAAATACGCGTAATATCATTATAATTTTGTGAGTATATTGATTGTTTAGTTATACCCTCGATACCCAAAAGACAGAACTTATAAACACAAACGTTTCACAAATGTATGGTATTCATAAAATACCAACTATAATACATTTTTTATTGATCCTATGCACTAGAAATTATTCGAATGTACGTATACCTATGTAAAATGAAACAAACATTGTATTTCAGTAGCGTAAGCGGTATTTATGTATGTGGATAAGGGTATAGATAATAAAAATAATCTTTAAATTACATTTTACCCGTTTTAATTTGTCAATAGTTTATATATTATAATTGAAAACTTTAAAACAGTTTTTATATAGAAACTGAAATATATTCGCCATAATTTTTAATAACGTAGTCTTTTAAACTTTAATATAATCGAGTAACAAAATAAAAGTAAAAAAAATTTAAATCTCGATTTCGACGTAACCGTCTAACATTTATGATTTATTTTGCTACGTATATTTCGAAATCCTTGAAATTGACGAACCTTGGACCAAAGAGAACGGGTCCATAGGTCCCGGAACTATATTTAAATGTAGATGGGCACGTGTTTTAGATTCACTCCCCCGCCCACCACAGACACGCTTCTGTTGTTGTTACCGTGTGTATACGAAAAACTATACGCGCAAAATCAATGGCCTATTTATAGCGTTTCATCTAGAAGGCCGTTAACAACAATTGTAGTTCACAACCGTGTACGTGTACTTATTACTATCAATAACTAGAATCATTTCGCTTGTTCGAAAGTTTTCCAAAAAAGGCCAAATCTATAAAAACTGTTTAAAAAACGAACGTAAACAGAACGGTTATTACCGGTATTTTTATTATAAAACGGGTAATAGAACAATCGGAGAAGTTTATTTACGTGATTTATGTAATACGCTATACGAATATACAGTTTTTGACGAAATTCGAAATTCGAAATTATCCGACGATTACATCGTACATAAATCAAATATGTGTATAACGCGCATGTTGCGTAGACCAACGGATCACGTGTTCAAAAGTGTCGGACATTTTATATCAATATAAAATAATATTATAATATTTATACAAATATAATATTTGTATTATGCGGTCGAAATAAATTGTACGATCAGCCGGGGCGGGGACGCGCATCCCCAACTAGTCCACCCTCCTGTGGAACGTGGCACGCCGCTGAACGAAACGGAATCGAGAAAACCCCGAGAACAAAATTATTTACGCGGATCGAGGGATGGACGGTAGCGTACGTCGGTGTACGCGAACATTTTCCCCTTAAGGGGGTGGCGATTCGAGCGTGCGCGCTCGTGGCCGTCCGACTACGCCCCCAACCCAGACAGAGTGAGAGCGCGCGCGCGCGTACGATAAGAATATCGCCGTCGTCGCGACCGTTGCCAGGCACGTGGTCGGCCCGGTGCGGCGGCGTCGGCGAATGTAATCGCGCGCGCGCTATGCGCGGGACACAAAGACGGGACAAATGCGACAAATACGATACGTATATCGATAATAATATATTACGACGAACGGCGGCCCGGCGAGTTGCTGGCAGGGAGGATGCGGTGGATGGGCTAAAGGTGTTCCGACGTATAAAATAAGAATAACGTACGTCGTATTGTTTCAGGCGATTGTGGTGGCGTCGACGACGTTCGGCGAACAGGCGCGCGTGCGCGACCGAGTACGATAATTAATCGTCGCCAGTAAATAATATTAGTACGCCGCCGCCGCCGTGGCGTCAAATCCCGCACGGCCCACGTTTTTCTCGTCACCGCCGTCGCCGCCGCCGCCGGGCTCGTCGTTCGTTCTGGCTGCGGTGGCGACGGCGACAAACGGCGGGTAGAAAATATAAATGGCCCCGCGCGACGGCAGTCTACACCACCGACTGGTGTGTGCGAGTGCGCGTACCATCGCCGCCGCCGCCGCCGCCGCCGCTACTACTATCGCTATACGCGTTATTACGCTACGGCGGCGGCGGCGGACGACGGCCGTCCAGTGTGCTCTCCGTACGCGTTCGTTTCGCGCGTGTCTTGAACTGCTCGTCTCCGTTAACGCCGTCATTTCACGATCGCGTGTTCGTCGTTCGCGTATCGACTTTTTGCTAATTTTTTTCCCACCGACGTACAAAATCCGTCCGTCCAGTTTTTCACCGGTTTCGCGACCTAAAGCCAACCGTCATCCCGCCATACCGAGATGCGTGCCGCCATCCATCGCCAAAGTCTCTTCGGCACGCCCGACTACAACACGCCAAAATCGTCGTAAACGGGAAAAACTGCGCGCGATCGTCTCATTTTTTATCTAAATTCATAAATTCCCGCGCATACTGGCCACGAGACGATATATCGCCGTATAATTTGACGTCCGCTTAACCGCCGCCACTATGGCCATCATTCACAGTAGGCGCATCACCGTTTTTGCCGTCTTCGCCGTGTTGTACGTTCTGGTCACGACGACCCTGGCTACGGCCGTATTGGCGGCCAGGAAACACTCGCCTTTGCTCGAGGACAATGCCGTGCCTAAGAAACCATACAGGGTGACAGGTATTTATCTCAACCTATTACTACTACTACTACTACTACTATTATTATTATTATTATTACCCCGACTCAACCGGATAATCTAGAAATATTTCGAAATTCTATTTATATTTAATACAATATAGTTATAGAATACTATTTAATGAAAATTCCGCTTAGAAAAATCGTTTCAATAATCTATAAATATACGTTTATTCTTCCATAATATATAGTCCGTAAGTTATATTCTCGAAATATATTACAATATTACAATATTAATTATTAATATAAAAATAAAATAATAAGACGTAAAGTTGTACAATATATCTTATTTACACGTCTGATGTATATATTTATATTCGTTAAATAATAACGCGAGTTTCGTTATTTAAATTAACATTTCTAGTCGTACGTTTTAAAATTTCTCGTCTAATATAAAAAATAAAATCGTCGAATTAAATACGGTAAATACAATATAAGTAATAGTACACCGTATGCAAATATTATTTAATATATTATTATATACATATTTATAAAGTTAAAAATATACGAATTTTTTAACAAAAATTATTCGCAAAATTTTTACATACAATTATATGCTGTTTGGAATTACTATTATTATTATTATCATTATCATCATCGTGTTCCGTTTCCCGCGTAATATGTATATACGAACACATTTTACACACATCGACGAAACGAAAGGTCGTTGTTTTCGTAAACCGATTTTTTGGCATTTTTACAAATATGCCTCCCCCGTCATCGCGTTGTCCCCGGGGCTATCGCGATTTATTTGTTCCGATTATTTTTAGCGTTTATTATCTTCTCGTATATCTATATATATATGTACGTGTATACGTATCTTATATTACGTTTACGATATAATATATTATGCATGTGCACGAAAACAATATTTAACAATGTGCATATAACTGTTATCTATGCGTGTTACGACGATCGTTATATTATTAATAAATAATATTATTAGCATTTTATATATATGACATAATGTGTATATAGGAGTTCTCTAAATGTGTTTCTCGTGCCCACACATTGCACGCTATACACGCGTGGCGTATTGCTTCGACGGACGATGTTATCCTCAAATCGCATGTGTGCAAACGTCTATTATAAGTTATAACCCTCGTGGCCGCTACCGAATTCTTCGCCATATTATAGATACTATATAATAATTTTACGTACGTTTTACATCATCTCTTAGCCCCTTACAACCCGAGACGAAATTTTAATACTCCACTATTTTAATGTCAACACTCGAAAACGTATTCGAAAATGATGGTAAAATTTTGGTAATCGAATTCGTTAAACTACATGTAATTTCGGTTCTAGACATTCGGGTGTAAAAATAAATTAGCTTCGTTTGTCGTTTAAATAATAGTAAGATTATTGTTTTGTTTTTTTTATTATATAACCAACGAATTATCGAAATTATTTTTAGAGAAAAATAATTAATATATAATAACTGATGGTATAAATTTATGTTCGGAACGAATATTTACGAAATTCTGTTTAATTTTTAAATATTTTGTATAAAATTTTTTGTATTAAAACTTATAAACATTATGTAGCCGTTCATTCTTACAATTAGATGTTTAATTTTTATGATTATCGTTAATAATTCGTTAGTTATTCGTTACACGTTTATAAAGAAATTTCAATTTCCGAATAAAATGAAATATTAACTAATAGTATAATTTTATCGATTTAATCCGAAGTTTAAAGCAATTGGATAGTATGATGTATACAACGATTATGATTAATAAACGAAAAAACATTTCGATTTCGCACAAAAAAGGATTTTCGTTACTCGAAAGAACTAAGAAATCGTCCGCGCAGTAGTCGTTTGTTGAAAACGTGAGAAATACGGGATTTTTTTATGTTGTGCCCAGATGTTATCTCGTTGTTTCCTTACGCTGTTGTTATCGTTATCTACAAAAAATAACAACACGTTTCACACGAACCATTCGCGAGCAGTAGTTGT
Source organism: Geopemphigus sp. TES_GeoC_2020 (assembly GCA_025469175.1). Lineage (NCBI taxonomy): Eukaryota > Metazoa > Arthropoda > Insecta > Hemiptera > Aphididae > Geopemphigus > Geopemphigus sp. TES_GeoC_2020. The sequence goes on along the minus strand of JAIPRN010005594.1, from coordinate 3,282 downwards.
CCCTATACACACGTTCACCATCGGTTACAATATGCGCACGAACCGCAAGAAATATTTGTATTTTATCAAGCAACACGAAATGACGCACGACAAAGTCAATGGAGGTGTATGCATTTTATTAAGCGTAGATCAGTGAACTTTAGAATTTAATATTAATAATACACTAATATTACGAATAGTTCCATATTTTGTACTATTCAGATAGGTTTAATTTTAGTTGGTAAGTATATAATATGTTCACATAATCGACAGAAACTATATTATTATAAATGCGTTTAAATTTCGATTTCTAATAAACATGTACACGGTATGTATATAAACCGTATAAAACGTATATACATATAAAAACCGTTATAACGAAGAACATGTATTGTTCGTCATTGTTCAACGTCCACGTGATTCTGTAAACAGACACGTAAAAATAGACATGTTATAGAAAAATAAAATTAAAAAAATGAAGGTTGTTACAATACGTTAATATATATGCTAGTAGGATACTTTATGCACGTGCGTTATTCGGTCCATTCCATAGGCTACAAATACCGGGAATAGCGTGTAGTTAATTGCAAAATAAAAATGTGACACGTGAATAGCAATGAATAGCGCACCATGCGCGAGTGTATTATGACGTAGTGTATCGTGCGAAAATCAACGAGAAATGTTCCATCAAAATATAGACCGTAATATTACACTGTTGTTATCTTCAAGTGTTTTTGTCAAATGTGTATCGTTCAATTTTAAAATCAAAATAATGCTATTCAGAAAAGTACGCTTAAAATTTGGATTAATAAAACTTCTATATATATAATTGACATAATTTCGATTATAATAATAATTAAATCCAATTTCAGAAGGTTTGTTTAAAAGTGAGATCGGATTTTTGTTTTTTTATAACACCAAATACAATTTTGAAGATTCGATTTATTCACATCACTAACTAAAAAAGTTATATTGTTCAATTAGCAAAAATGCTAACATTTTAGATATTTACATTATAAGTAAATTATATACTTAATTACTTTAGTAATTATTACAGTCAGTAATATTCAAAAAATATGTATAATATTAAACATTTTTCTTCAATAAATTATATGTATACAAAAATTTCAAACTTAAAGAAAGAATCCTATATTTTCAGTTAAAAATATGTATTCAAAAATGTAATTACAATTTTTGTATCTGTTTTATATAGATAATAAATTTTGTAAAATTATATACATGTAATATGAATTCATAAATTTCTGATAACATAATTAGGTATTTTCAAACTATTTATTGATTTATATTTCGAATGTTCAAAAATTTCACAAAACAATAAATTTAGAGGTTTAATGATTTAAAGATTTTAAATACCTTAAGTAGTCAACAAGTATGTAAATAAGTACAATATAATATAATAATATAAAATCATTATATATAAGTGTGTGTGTATGTATGTCACACTAAAGTATTTATTAGTATTATTTTTGCGTCGAAGAAATTACAAAAGCGAATAAAATATAACGTTTGCGTCAATTTGGTATTATAACGAGAATAGTCCCAAATTTTTTTAAATTCACGTTTCATTATATTCATTGTGCCTTTCATCCAAAAATAATAAATCGCTCTGGCTCGTACAACACACACGTACAATACACATATAGGACCATATATACACATTACAATCTCGTAAAACTGCCAAGTAATACACGACCATCGAACACCGGTCGTCTAGACGCGGCCAACGACTTCGACACGCACTTTGCACCTACTAGTTATACATACTTTTTACAGTGTCCCGCAATTGGTTCTCGACGATTTGGCGTGTACCAATTCAAAATAACGTAAATATAAAATATACTAAACTCAGATCACTCATTTATTATAATATATAGATACGTTTTGAAATATTAAATACTTATTGATAATGAGGCAATTGAAATAATCTTATATTAGTTACTAATTTATTATTAGCTCCTAATTGACAATAATTAATTAATGATATATTTGTAAACGATTTTGTATATGTGCATTAAACTTTCTCTATAGCATTAGTAATTTATATACTTATATATATATATTCTAGTAATTAAATACCGATTTGTGTTTTTGTTAACAACGAATTATCTTATCTTACACCCATAAAACAACAGGTTTTTACTTATTTATTATATATTAATTACGTTCTAAATAATTTACTATGGAGTAAGATTTACCTATTATGATTGAATTTAAATTATAAAACGTGTTATTTTTTATAATTAAATGTACAAATAAGTAAATTTATATAAATATTATATACGTATTAAGGTTTAATAGATACTATAATACGAAGGGAAATTATTACTATATATTTGGTATGAATAATAAACATCATATAACTTATAGATGTCGAAGCTTAATTGCATCCATTAAAGGTTGACTTGAAAAATTCCCTTAACTTTGAAAATATCGATCAGTAGTTTTGAAAATTGTCCAAAGTAAAAACTCGTACAAAAAATATATATTTTCTCTTTAAAAATATAAATTTTCTCTTTTGGATGGAAAGCGTTTACTTTTTACTTATTACGTACTCAGTGGCAAATAAAAGTACAGAACATACGTAACCAGACTTCAACGAGCAATAATAAAACTTTAAAAGTCCTTCAAATAACGGGAAGTCTGGCGTTGAATTTAGACTAAGTTCAGAGATATGCCACAACTACGATGACGTTTAAACGACGACTATATGTGTTGCGCTAAATCCAATATTTAAATTCGACGAAATGTGTCGTTTTTACTGTTATTTGTAATTAATATTAGCGACATACGTAATGATTTGATTTAATACAAAATGTTTAAATGTTGTTAAAACTTCGACGAAACTATTCATATTTTATTATATGTACCTCAGAATAAAGACGAAAGTCAAATAAAAAAGTCTATTCTAAAATTCCGATTAGAATCATTTAGAACTTTCAATTTATGTTGTTCTTTCCCCTTTCCTATTATGAAAAAGAATATGGGTGGCCGTGACTATAATACTAAGTATTTATACTATATTGAACGTCTTATACACGGTGTATACGAAAAATATGCAACGACGATGACAAATACGATATATCTTCCGGATTGTCTACGAAGCTGCCGCCGACACGGTCGCTGGCCGTATTCGTTTTGTCAATGGCATCGTATTTACGTCAATGGGCGTACACACACACACACACACACACACACACACACACACACACACACACACACACACACACACACACACACACACACACACACACACACACACACACACACACACACACACACACA
>JAIPRN010005593.1:0-10150 GCA_025469175.1 Geopemphigus sp. TES_GeoC_2020 | reverse complement strand
TATATATATATATATATATATATATATATATATATATATATGTTGTTATAATTGTTTTTTGTTTTTTTCGACGGTTTCTGTTTTAAAAAATTCATTCGAAACACGTAACACCTTCACATTCTATTATGCATACGGGAAATAGATAACATATATATCTCCTCTATCAGTTTATTACAAACGCTTATGAGTGTAAATGTATTATCCTGGATAATCTACCAAAATGTCCATGGCAATAAAAATATAAAAAAACAGATATTTATTTAAAAATATTAATGTCGAGAAAATTAATCAATTTTTATAACCGAGTTAAGTTACAAACTTTTACACAAATAAGATAATAGTTTAACCGTAAGTAATAAACACTTAAAATAAATATTTATTACTTTTTACTTTTAAAACGATTTTCACGTTAACATGGTCCGTGGATTTGTAATATATTATTTAATTTTAACAATTTGTTTAGACAAAAATGAAGTTATTATTTTGTTTTATTTAAAATTAGTTTATTATATAGTTGATAGTTCATTTTACTATAATAACTTCTACTTTTTAAAAGCTATAATTACCAAAAGTTACTTATATTAGTTATCTCTTATAGTTATGTAACAAATTTAATTAAAAATTTGATAAGATAAAAAGTAACTCGAAAAATGTTTAAATCATAATCCTTGCATCCATATATATATATATATATATATATATATATGTATATGAATATCCGTTAATATTTGATATAATATAATTACAACACATATATACCCAAGAAAAATGAAAAATGATAATATCGTACAAGATAAAATCTACCAAATCCAATTGACTTTCAAATAAATAATTATACATATTTTGTTCTAAATTTTCGTCATCCGCAAATATTAAAGGATTTCAATTTTTTAAATGTGTCAATTGATCGACAATCGTACGGCGCTTTGACCAGGCAATTTCGCTACAACTATGTATGCAAGTCCACCGTAATTATACTTAATGACAAAAAAAGCATATCGTTAACGAGGTTGTAACGAGATTAACATATTGTACCATTATATGATATACAATGTTTACTATTATTTTGTTAAACCAAATTTAAATAATTATTTATATTGATCTAAAATGTTGAAATAGTGAAATAAATAACTAATATTTTTGCTAAAATTCCGTCAGCCTATCGAGTAATTCTAATTCCCAATTTTCGATAAATACGCCAGTATAATACAATTTGTTTATGAATAAATATTATACGAATAGTTTATTATGAATATATTTTATAATTACGAGAATAAGATAAGAAGACCTGCACTAGTACATAATTATGTACTTAATTTTAAATATTTAAATATATCTGTCAACTAATTCACACGAATTCCTAGAGAATTTTTGTTTTTGAAGACAACTCATAAACTAATGCTTGAAGATAACTAAGATACTAACTTGAAGAAATAACCTAATCTGACTTGATTTTTTCTTATTTATAGATTAGGAATAAAAAAATCGAACTAATAAAAAATCTCAATAAATACTTTTATCTGAAGATACAGCCTAACGTAAAAAACTCTGGAACTCTTTGATTCATTCATTTTATATAGCCTACCAAAATATATTTTCATTAATTACAAATATTCTATAATTTAATCAGATTTTAAAAAAACATAATATATTATATCAGTTGTTCTTCCTTAATATATCGCAACAATTATACAAGTATACAGTAATCATAAGTTTTTACGTTCAAAATCAATAATCAAAACTATAGGTAATAGTTGCTAAAAATTAAAAATATATCAAATAACAAATTAAAAACGATTCAATAAACATAATAAGTTTACAAAAATATTAAGAGGAAAAAAAAATATTACACATATGTAATTAATAAAATTGAAGTCCTTTATTTAAAAAACAAATATTTACACACATTAGTCATTATGTTACAAGTTGAAGTCGTTTATAATTAGATAAGGCATTTGTTTTTTAATGAGCTTTCTTTGGTGTAATTAATTTTTTATGCTATTTTTTGTTAATTAAAATTCCAATTTTTATAATATCAAGCATATATATATATATATATACACACGCTTTTCTTAGGTTACAGTCATACATCGAACATTCGTTCGACATTGTTATTATTTTTCACGTTCATTGCATTTAATATAATTATACCAAGTTGGTATATTTCCAAGCTGGGCCTATAAACATTTTTCGAACTTGATAAATTCGTATAAAAAAAATATAAACTGAGTTAAGTAACTAATATTTTTTATTAACTTCAAAAGTTAAAATTATCTTATTAGCAATAAAAAAATTAACATAAAATTAGATAAGATTTCCAAATTCATGTCACTAATATAATCGTTAGTACTTTGTTAGATGCAGAGCATATTTTCGTTTGTATTCCATCTGTTTTGTACTTATCCCACAATTCAACAGGTGGATACTGGAGGTATAATGGTATCACTCAATTAAAGTTTCAAGGGAGGACTGATGCCTATCATTTGTTCTTTAGTAATGCAAAATATATGTTTGTCAGTAGTCAACTAACGAAAAATTATCGATATTTCTTTTTACTACATCGCGAATAATTGCATGTGCTCCACCTAACGTCTCAAACCATACCTTCTATACGAATTTAGAAATTCAAACAGTCCAAAAAGCAGCAAACACTTCCTACATACTATTTCATGCCCGTCTCGTAAGCACTCTAATCCACCAATCCTTGTTTTAACTCTGTATTTATTTCGGGTAATCTGCCTAGAAGGTTAAACAGAGACTGGAGTGTAGACTTAAGATAATTAAACATATGGCATGGTATTAAGTGTTATAGCTGAATAACTGCTTTATTAAACCATTCAGGTCTTATAATTTTTCTTTTTATTTTCTCTCCCACATTGTTATTGTAAAAAAATGTTTGTATAGATTTTATATTTTCTAATATAATTTAAATAAAATTTATTTATAAATTTATGTCATCTATATGCTAACTTAACTTTAATTTTCAAACCAAATCCAATGATTTTTTAATGTTTCGATAGTTGTCATAAATGCGAATAACATGTTTATTAATATTCAATTTCTAACTTTCCCGAATACTAATGATATCATTATATATGTATATAAATTAACAAAAAATAATTAAATAGAATATAGTTAGTGAGATCTTCGTAAAACACTGTTTCTTAATATTGTTATTTCTCAAAATCTTTTTATATTCAATTCTCGAATTCTGAAGAAACTCAATATTCGCACCGATAAAAAATAATTTAAAAAAAGTTGAACTCGATTTTCCGATTATTTACATACGCATAAAATAATTTGTTATTTTTTGTCACCCTCTCGCACAATATTTTAATAATATGCCACCGTTGAAACGGCACACGTACATATATGTAGACTTGTGTAGTCCCCACGGACTGAAATCTGATACTTTTTCATATATATGTATACGCTCTATTACCCGCAATGCGATCGCATGGCGATATAGTATTTGATTTGTAACCGCTGAATAAGCAAGTATAGAAATTCAATGATAAACCACTGCGAAAGACAAATTAGGTAGGCCTAAATATTATATTGGTTTGTATGTATATACATAGCTGTATATGACATAACTACATAACAAACAGAAACGACTATAATATTTTTAAAACGATAACAAAGGTGAGGCACTAGAGGTTATTATCTCTATAATCATTGAAAAAAAAATTTTAATTTGAGAAATAAAATGATACATTTATTTCACAATGTATGAAATTCTATTAAACATAATTGACAATTAGTAGAGTTTTTACCTCTCTTTTTACTACTTTTTTAATGTTTATATTATTCTTTCACGAAAATATTTCAAAATCGAGTCGATTTTGTTATATAGCTATCAATGTATTTTATAAAATCGTTCGATCAGAAAATAATAGTATAATAATTATTTTAAACTGGTATAAATTTATCTTAAACGTGAAATTTATTTAATAATGAATTATTATTATTTTATTTCTATTTTATAAAAAAAAAAATTATTATTATTTTTTAACAAAATTATTTGACTGACAAAAAAATTACTTTTGATTAACACAATTACGAATAATTTTTTTTTTATTTTAATGTAATACGTACATATATTAAAAGCATATAATAAGTTATAAGATAATGTCCAAAATCACTTTTGTAATATATACCACAATATAGGTTATTTAACCACTATCAAATAAGTATAACACAGTGATATATATACATATACAGAAAGAGAGAAAGACGATGACAAAAGAAATTGTCACGGAGAAGAATATTTACTAGGGTATGCCACCTCTTCACTTTTTATTGATATTTTCCATTACGTCCCACAGTTTTTTTTTTTTTTACAAAATAATACGAGTCTTTTATTTTTTAATATTTTTGATTGCAAATAAATATGATTTTATTTTTAGTTTCAATTTTACATTTACTATAAACTATATATATTTTAAGTATATAAAATGTAACTGTCATATTCATTTGTTCGTCATTTAATACTTCTTTTGCTTAGTCTTTTACTTTTGAAAGTATATGAAGAATTCACATTTTTTCGATAATGTCAACGAAAATTGTTTTTTACAATATAGCGCTGTTTTTGATTAATGACATTATATAAACTAGCAATTGGAGTAGAAGTAAACGCATCTAATGAGTTAATTCTACCTTTTATACCTTTTCCCGGCATTAAAAATGAAGATCAAACGCTATTAGTATAAAATAAACGGGAAACAAATTACAAAATATGTGGGTTAAACTCATTTGTTTTAACAATAACATATCCATGAAAAGCAAATAATAATTAGGGGTATAATAAGCAATATTTAAATTTAAATATTGTTTTTCAATTCTTGTTTAAAAATCATTAAGAAATTTACTTATTCCTCTTTCACCTTGCAATAGTCGATATAAAATAAAATCATTCTTGACACCAAATTAAAAAAAAATAGTTTTTATTTAGTACTATATAAGCAGAGGGAAATCATTTAGACTTCGTTTTTTTAAATAATTATATTAATAACATAAATGTTTGCTATCTATCTATTATAATTATCTGTTATATTTTAATTAATATACTTCCCCTACGTAAAATCACGTTGTTTTATTGATTGAAATTCCGATTTTCAGTTAAACGTCAGACGATTATTGGAAAATTGACGAATCATACCCTTTATTATATGACCTGACTTCAATAGTTCAATATCTTAAAAACAATAAAATTAAATCAATATATCCTTCAAAAACATCACAACTATACAATACTAATATACTACATTATATACGACTAGCAAAATAAATCACCAATTGTATCATCTATTTATTGACATTTGATTTATGGACATGCCATTTTGGTGTATTATTTTGTTCGTTTAATAACTAACAGTCGAACTATGAAAGGAAAATATATAATATTAAACAGGAAATTAATTTGGAAAATTTCTTTTAAGCTCTACTTCCTTTAACACTACTAACGTCACTATACATTACAGAGTCGATTGAAAGAATATTGTATGTATATTCCTTAACAAAAGGTCCTAAAAGTCAATTACCCTTAGTCTAATGTTTCTGCCGCCATCATTATCATCGTCCACTAATCAATTGAATCCTTATACGTAACATACTATTCTCTGTTTCTATTCTATTCTATAAAACGAAAAATATATAACTTAAGGTATTCATACTAGGAGTTTAAATATAACGATGATAAAAACTATGGTTGAACATTAACGAGTTAATAAATTAAAAAATTTAAATAAACTTGACTTTTTCTCCTTTGCATCAACGTTGATTAAAACTTGTTTATTATTAAGTTCGATTTTTAACTTAAATTTCCCAAGGTTTATTCGTTAAAATATTTTATCTTAACATTTAAATATGAACGCCAACTTTCACGGAATTTGTAATATTTATTATCGGAGATAATATAATTTTTACAGTAAGAATGGTTATGGAATTAAGCGTCGAAAGAAGAAGAGGAAGAGGAAAACCAAATAAAAAATAGTTGAATGCGATTGAGTATGATATGAGGACTGCTGATGTGTGCTTGAATTAGTGGGAGATCGGGTCAAGTGGAGGTTAAGGACCAAGGTGGACGACCCCAAATACCTGACAAATAAGCGAGGAAGAAAAAGAAAATAAAATTTTTATAGTTACTATGTTAGAAACAAACATCATGTTGAACGCTGTTTTCAATAAGTAACGACGAGATATTTCGCAACAATATGTCATATTTTTCAGTTATTAAGGTATTTTTCCATCGAATTCTAAAAGTATTAATATGAATATTGATCCAAAAATAAATGTAATGTTTTATAAAAAATTACCCACATAACAATATTAAGCACGATACTTTCAAGAACCACAAAAAGTCATTCAGGTACTCAAAAATATAAATATGTAAGTATGTAAAATACATATATGCCCCTAAAAGAGCTAAGAAAGAGCTTAGCTACCCAAAGAAATTACACAAAACCCCCTTTAAATAAAGTATTTAATTAATTAGCAACTACCTAAATATTCCTAAATTTGCTGAATTACATTTCTAGATAAATACAAAATAAATAATAGTATTTTTTTTTAATTGTGCAAGAGCTTTTTACATAATACTATCACACTTACAAATCACTTAAATAAAACGTTAATAAATAATTTTTCACTTACTCATTACGTATTAAGTTGGTGTAATTGTCGAGCATATTTAAACAGAAATTATTAAGCACAAAATATTCTTCAGTAAATAACCATAAAACCATCGTTTTTTCTATTATACTGATAAGTGTTGTGAAAACACTTATGTCACCCATAAATAATTGAAATGTTAGTATTCGTAGAAATGAGAGCACCATAATACATATAAATATTTACATTCCAATTTTTAAAAATCCATACACAAATAGTTATGGAAAAATTATTATTGCTTAAACATAATTTAGCTAAAATGAAATAAGTACAAAAATTAATTTCGTTTCCACAACATTCAAATAAGAATAAATTATTATATACAAATTTATATAAGTAAAAAAATTATTATATAATAAATTTATAATTTATATAAAGACTTTACTGGTCCTGCAAAAAAAATTTTTCCAAATAGAGTCTTTGCCAAATACATATAATAGTAATTTAACTTATGTATAAAGTATTATTGTTTTAATAATTGAGAACAATATATTATGTATTATTCAATTTGAGACTTAAAGCTACTATTGAAATAATGACCCTTGACGTAGTAATTTTTTCAAGATTGATTTTCCTCCCAATATCAACGACTAATTAACCACTTTAAATAACAATTTAAAAAAAAGTACAATAACATATGATTATACGATTATTTTTCGATAAAAGACAAAATTTGAATTCAGAACTTATCATCGGTCTTAATTTTTTTCTATTAGGTTCTAGATTTTGAATATTGGTTTTCTTTAATTAAGATTCCGATTTTAATTCGACTTATAATATTTATTTCAATAGAGATTTCGATTTTGAATGTGAATATATTTATATTAATAGGTTATGGAATAGGTATTAAATACTAATTTTGATTTTTTGTGATTTTGATATTGGTTTGGGTATTGTTTTGATTTTTAACAGGTTTTATCAACAATAAAATTAAATTTGGATACCAGTTTCAAGTTCTCATTAATATTATAGAAATACACTTATTTTTAAACAAGTTCTTCTAATCTTTTTCAATTAATAATTTCAGATATTATGTATGTAATTATTTTATAATAACTACAGAACAAGTCCAAAAATTATTATAATTTTATTTCAAAAATATTCGTACTTTTTTATCACTCCAAGTGATTTTAAACGACTGTTTAAACAAATAAACAATATGTATTCGATTAAATTCATTTCTAAGCACATCGCTATTCTATTATAATTAAAGGTGACAATAATTATTGTTAAAATTGATATTAATCTTTTATATTCCAAATACATTTTTGGAAGAAATTGGTTTTATTTGGAATATTTTTTACGCTTCTCAAAAATAAACGACCAAGTACTAATTTGTGTGCTTAATTTTTGGAAATTATATTCCAATGTTTGATTATTTATTCGATTATGTTTCATTAGAGTATTCACGTGACCTTTGAATAATATTTTAAACACGCACATTGTAATTACCTTTATTACATGGTGTCTATTTTGCGATTGCCATATACATACATTATATCAAACGTCAGGTTTATCGAAACTTTTTAATTAATTAATATTATTATTAGTATATATACGACACATAAAGTCATTATCCAACCATAATATACGTATGGAACGTATTATCTACGATTCAGATCAATTCCAGGAAATTGCGGTTTAACCACCGCATACATTTGTATGAACAATACAGAGACGACACGCGATGGCATGATATGAAACTAATAGAAAGGACAAAAATATTACCCCTCGTTCGTACTATTATATAATACAGAATGGCCACGATATGAATGTTCGTCGTTAAAAATTGGAGATGAACACATGTAGTAAAGAATTTAATATTAACACGAAAAATCGTTAATATTCACTATAACTTATTTAGTGAATTTCATTAATTATTTTCCCATCTTCAGTAATATATAAATATTTTCCTTTATATCACAACCTGTAATTTATTATGTTCAACAAAAAACCAAAGTCAATATTATGAATTTTATTTCTTATAAAATTTAAATTAATATTAGTAAATCTTAAAAAGAATATTAATAAAATGTGTATACATAATTTATAATATCTCTGGCAACATGATGCGATAACAACTTCCCGAAAGTGCAACGATTTTTATAATTACTCTTATTTACTCTGTTCGTATGCGTATAAACGAAAAGCCATTCCTTAAACAACTCTGAAAGTTTTTAATGCGAAAAATTAGAATAAAAGCATTGGCAAAACGTCATGGGAAGATTTTATCTAAAATATATCTGTTTTCATTTATAATATATTACTGTTTTCATGTTACTACATGAAAGTCATGTGCATTATATATCAAGTGTTAATCCTTAATTATATATATCATATTTAAATATTTAATACTTACAGCAGTTACAATGAGATAACATTTATAAATACTTGATATATTTTTTAATATTTTAATAAACTTAATATAATAATATTATTATAAAAATTAATAAATATTTTAAATGGTACCTGAAAACGAATTTAAATATTTCTGTTTCAATATCAAAATACTTCTTAGAATGTGAAAAAAATGTTAAAATAAATTATCGTTTGTCTTTATTAAATACTAATCGTTTTAAAAATAACAAAGTTAACGAAAATTGACAAATTTAAACTGTATTTTATTATTTTCTAATGATAATTTATTTTTATCGTTGCACTTGTATTACATACCCTCTCGTTATCAGACGGGCACGTATAGTTACTAATTTAATATATTATTAAAATATATAATATACATAATATAAAATGAAATCTTCTGTAAAACCATAATATATAATAAATTTTGATATAATCTATAATATAAAAACAATAGCCATTAAAACATAACAATGACAGACATCAATAGATTTATCATCTATTAATTTAATATACATCCATTAACATATGGATTTACTCTTCAATCAATTTTCTAACATGCATAAATTATATGAATTTTTTTATTTTTTTATTTTACAAATAATTATTTACAACGGGAATATAAACAGATAAAAAAGTATTTACTATATATAGTCAAACAAATAAATTGAAAAAAAATAAATATATTTAAAATACTTTTATTCCAATAGAAGTATTCGAATACTTTATAAGACTGAAAAATTGTTCTTAACGAACAAAAAACGGTCAAATGCGTTTAAAAGTACGATCAAATGAAACATACTTATTAAAACTCATTATGACATATCAGTATACATTTTAGATGTCAACAGCGATTGGCTATTTTTGTTTTAATTTCGCTTATTTAAATTATTAGTTTACTTATTTGAATTTTTATAAATTATTAAAATATATTATTCGTTTTTAGATTTTTAATTATTATTGCGTTTCCTGCGCACATTTAACATTAAATAATTACATATTTTAAATAATAACAAAATAAGTTCGTTTTTCCAAATACTTATATTGTTACATAATAGTAATCAATATACATATATATATATATATATATATATATATATATATATATATATATATATGT